>JAPKLY010000613.1:209416-225944 GCA_026898435.1 Prunella vulgaris | reverse complement strand
GTTTGGGTGGTCACCACATGGAAGAGGAACCAAATCCTCGTTCGCAGAGATTTTTTGAGATGCTTAAATCTGTCGATCAGAAGCTGTTTCCTGGTTGTGATACTGAGACACAATTATCATTCAATGCTCAGATGTTGTCCATCAAAACTGAAGGCAAAGTCAGTCAGAAAGTGTACAATAAATTTGCAAAGTTGTTCAAACGGGCCCTACCTAAAGAGAACACAGCACCAGAAAATTTCTATCAAAGTAAGAGGCTCTTGAAGGATATGGGTTTACCATTTGAGAAGATTGATTGGTGTACCAACGGTTGCATGCTATTTTGGGGCGACGACGAGAGCATCGATCGGTGCAGGATGTGCAACTACCCTAGGTTCAAACCCTCAGATCGTAGGAAGAAGACATCTTTCAAGTCTATGTATTATCTTCCCATCACTCCTCGTCTAGAGAGGTTGTATCAGTCGAGTGCCACTGCAAAAGACATGAGACGGCATGCTGAGGAGTGTTCTGATGAGAATTCCGGAGAGATGCTTCATCCTGCTGACTCTAATGCGTGGAGACATCTTGATAGAGAGTTTCCAGATTTTGCGAGTGAGAAGAGAAATGTGAGGCTTGGCCTGTGCACAGACGGATTTGCTCCATTCGGTATGCACGGGAAGAAGTATTCGTTGTGGCCTGTATTACTGACTCCGTACAATCTACCTCCTTGGTTGTGCATGAAGCCTCAATACATATTTCTCACTGTCTTGGAGCCTGGTCCTCAGAATCCTAAGCAAAACCTAGATGTCTACCTTCAGCCACTGATTAAAGAGTTGTTATATTTGTGGCATACGGGAGTAGAGACATATGACGTGTACAGGAAGGAGAACTTTACATTACGGGCTGCTGTTTTATGGACCATCAGCGACTTTCCAGCATATTCTATGTTGTCTGGGTCGGTCGCTTAAACCCGTTTTTTTTGTAGTGAAACTCCATAGATGGATCTAAAATAAGTTGTAATTCATGCAATAGAACCTTCCCGTGATGAGGACCATTTTCCAAAACTCGAGGCTACATAACTGATACTGTAGTTTCCAAAATCGAGTAAAACTTGATGTCAATGTGAAAGCTATACAATTTGAATATTTAAATTTATCTAAATTTATTTTTATTTACGATAATACACATGATAAATTATATTTCGATGAATTGCTGCTTGAAAAAGATGAATCAGTATCAGTGGTAATACTTGGAGGTAAAATTAATAAAGACAGTGAAAAATATGAAAACATATCACCATTTGCAGACGGTGCATGCTTTGAAAAATGCCAATGACAGAAGGGTGGTAATGATGCAATCGTTGAAAAGTTTGTTCCAGATTTCTGAGTCCATTCTTGGAGTTTATCTTCGTAAAAAATAGACGAAGAAGAATAAGTATACCTAACTCTAAGAATTTTTTAAATTTAAAAAAATAAAAATTGAATGAGACATTATATTTATCTACTGGTGTACCCAATTAGCCGTTCGAAGGACCAAAAGTTGAAAGACTAACAGAGTGAAAATTAAAATATGATAAAATTGCATGAAAAATATAATTTTCCATAAAATTTGTGATCTGAATTGATTAACTAGTAGTATTTAGTGTATCCTTAAGGTTGGTGAGATCTAATTTTTCAAATAATTAAAAAGTAATTATAAATTGCTAGTTGTATTTGCAAATAAGCCTTTAGTGCCTGTTTGCAAACTCAACATATAAAGTAAAAATGTTTATTTTTAAAAAAAAACACTTATAACATTTTTCAATAATTATTTTAAGTGTTTATTATTATTTTTGTTCAAATAACAATTTTTAGCTTTTAACTTTAATTAAGCACTTCTACACATTTTCCAATAAAATAATATTCAATACTCTTTTTAGAAGCACTTGTTTTACAAATATATTTTTTAATTATTTTTTAAAATCACTTAAATTTAAAATATTTTTTATTTTACTACTAAAATTGTTTAATATCATATTTTCAATTATATTAGAGATCGCAAACATGCACTTGTGCTTGTCTTGATTTTTTTTTTTCTTCTTTCAGTTATGCGGTAGGTGGTTTTGAAGTCAATTAGGTACCTATTTTCTTTTCTCTTAAAGAAGTGTGCCTAGTTGACCGAGCGCCATTAAATTCTTAATGTTTTTTCTGCAACAATGACATCATCCACTATTTAAAGTCATGGCACTAAGGTTTTTTTTTTAAATTATTGTAATTTCTATCGTGAAATTGGGTGTTTCTTTTTTAAGTAAAATCTTGAACCCCGGTCAACTGTGTAATACCGTGGGTAAATCGTGAACCCAGTTCACAATTCCCCTTAAAATGTGATCGGGATTCACGATTTTGCTTAAAAAAAAATACTCCCGAATTTCACGTTATTTTCAATAGCGGAAATAAAAATTACAATAATTAAAAAAAAAAAAAACCTGGCACTAACATCTAATTTTGAAAAGGTCGCCGAATTAGGATACCATCACAAATTTAAAAGGGGGTTAGGTAATTCCCAACAATGGTGGAAACCTTGCTATGAAAATCATCTGCCATTAAATTTATCACTAACAGTAAGAGACTGTTTGATATAATTATAAAGAATGAAAAGGGTATGGAATGAAAGTCATAGTTCTCATATAGCTGAACTATAATTAATTCCTTAATTTTTGGGAATCAAAGTCATAGTAGAGTCATTCCAAACACACACTATGACTTTAATTATCATTACTCATCTCCAAAAGTCTCCAACCAAACAGCTCCTAAAATTACTTTCAACCACAAATTAATTTGATATGTGTTTTTAAATCTTTAAAAATTAAACCAATTAAAATATAATATGTTTAATAAAAAAATTTTAAACAAAAGTTCAATAACATAATACATCACATTACATATTAATATAAAAAAGTTACATATTTAATGCAACATATAAGTTTAAAAATACTAGTACAAGATAATGCAAAAAATATAAATTATATATTGATAATCATACAATCAGCTATTTTTTTAATGTTATCATATTATATTTTATTTAGTTATAATTTTAATGTATATTTAAATACTGCAATTATTTATATTTTAAATATTTAATTTTATATTATGTAATGCTATAAATAAACTTAATATTATATAATATTATAAATTAATTTAAAATATTAATACATAATATTATATTTATTTTAAAAATATCAATATAATATAAATAAAATTTAAAAAAATGTGAGTTCATGAATAGTGCATGACAGTTTTGACATACACTGCTCACTTGGGGCAATTTACCACCATATTTGAGGCGTACATTGGGGAGGGTTTGAGAAATTTGCCTTCCATTGAGAGTGCTCTTAATAAAAAAAAAAAATTTTTGTTATTTTGATCTTACTGAAATCACAAAAACTCGTATGTAATATTGCACAAAGCCCGCCCCGTGCAATTAATCTATTTACTAACGGATCTAATATAAATATTGAAAAACCGCCTATTTTCTTTCAGTTTTTCATCGGTTTTCAAAAACTTCCTTGGTTTGCGCAATCTTTCCTTTTCTCATACGAAACTCTCTGCTCATCTTTCTCATATGAAACTTCCTTGGTTTGCATGCGATTTTCCATCTCATTACATCTTTCTCATACGAAACTTCCTTGGTTTGTTGATTTTGTTGGATGTTGCTGCATTTGATTTGTTTGTGTGAATATATTTTTGTGTTTCGTAGTGTAGATCAATGTTTTTTTAAGTGATTTGTAGTTTCTTAGGGTTTTTGTCTGTGTTATGCTCTGTTTGAAATACAGTAACAAAAAAGTCATGATGTAGTATCATAAAATTATGCATGTAGTAACAAAAAAGTCATGATATAATATCATAAAATTCTGCATGTAGTAACAAAAAAGTCATAATGTTGTATCATAAAATTCTGCATGTAGTAACAAAAAAGTCATGACGTAGTATCATAAAATTCTGCATGTATGTAGTAGCATGAAATAAGTAATGTAGTATAATGACATGGTGTAGAGGTAGTGGAATTTGTTTTTTGTATGTAGTAACATAATACACTTCTTATAGTAGTACAATATATTTCTTGTAGTATGACAATCTTATGAATGCAGTAGTGTGAATTAATGTAGTATAATAGTGGAATGTGTTTTCTGTATGTAGTATTATAAATGATATCTTGTAGTATACAAAATTTGAACATATAGTAATACATATTATGCAGTATGAAAATATTATGCATGCAGTATGAAAATATTATGCATGCAGTATGAAAATATTATGCATGCAGTATAAAAAACTTATGCATGTAGTAGTATCATAATAAGATCAATGCAGTAACACAAGAACAGACTAACACAAAATAATTATAGCATCTTCGTCTCTCTTCGTTGTAATTGAATATTAATGTGTTTTCATGGCGATCGCTGAATTTAATTGAATATGAATGCGGCGTTTATTTGATCTTTGTGAAACCAGGGTTTTAAAGTTGTGGGCTTTTTTATTTCTAATATGATCCGTGAATTTTGGACGTGACCCGATTCCCAATTGAGTGACCCGCGAATTTCAAAATTTTCCTTTTTTTAGCATATATTGCATCGTGCAATATTGCAAGGGAGACCTACTCTACTGAAATTATTTAGATTCTATTTGAATTGGTGGATCTGAAATTTAAAAATTTCACACACAGATAATCACTCTCTCCAAATAAGTTAAATGAATTTATAAATATTTAGATTTGAGTTATATATAAAATGGAGGAATTTTAAATTCTCATCAAAATCATGTCATTTAAAATTTTTCATCTCTATCCCTTTCCATCTCTATCTCTCATTTACTTTTTCCCTTCTCTTCCATCTCTTTACAATTCGTGATTTGAAATATATAACTTTATTTTTAAATTCATCCATCTAAATGGAGCCTTATATTATTTTCTTGAAAAAGCGTACCAAAATTTCAGTATTGATATGAAACATTTTTTTATCAAAAATTCTTTAATTAATTACGATTAACAGGAATTCAAGACCCTATCAAGCTATTTTCTTCCTCTCTTAAAAATCAAGTTTACTTATTCAAAAAAAAAAAAAAATTTATTGACTGCTATAATGTTGATATTATTGAGTGTACGATGACGTGCATGCCTTTTCATTCAACGCATCCACACGTATTAATCTTTTGTTTTTGTTAATCTTTGAATAAATATTTATTAAAAAATAACTCACTCTAAAATCTTCATAAATACTGGCTGGATGGGGCGGAAACTAGCGATTTAAAAAAAAATATATATTTTGTGGAATATTAATTTGTTGGTCCCTTAAAGTGGTCAAGGTCTAGAGGGGGTGAATAGACCTTGAGTCTAAAATCAAAATTTTCAAACTCTTCAAAAAGGATGGATTCTAGAATCTTACAGTAGCCCTTTTTCAAGTTTAAAAGAATAAGTCTACAAGAGTTTTTAAGAACAGGACCACAAAGGTTACAGCTGTAGACTACAGAGTCTGCAGCTGCAGAGTTCAAAACTTTGCAAAATAAACAATCACTTGTAGACAAAATATCAAAGTAATTCTCATAATTAGAATTGTATTGAGAATACTTCAATGTGCAGCGGAATAAAGTGAGTGATTAATGAAAAACAATGTAAATAAGACTTAACAGTTGAGTGACTTATGAAAGTCTACAGCTGTAGAGTCAGTTTCTGTGAAAATCACAAGGGTTTTATGCACTTCAGATTTTAAAGCAATGATGAATGTAACAAGGAAAATAAATATGCAGTACAATAAATTAAATAGCAGAAAGTAAAAGACCAGGTTTATAGTGGTTCAGTGTCTATAAAAAGACAACCTACATCCACTGTTACACCACTTATGTGCCAAATTCACTAAGAGATGATCACTAAGATCAGTACAAATAGTTCCCCCTTAGAACTAGGTTCACTCAGATTCCTATTCTAAAAAGAGATACTATCCTATTCACTAAGAATACAAACTCACAAAAAGTTTTTCAAAACCTCACAAAGAGATATCTACACAAAGTAGAAATATAAAATGGGTGAGGGAACAACAACAAAAGGTGTGATTCTTACTAAGAAAAATCCTAACCAACTATCCTATGAATCACAAAGATTAAAAACATGAAAAGCTCTATTTCTCAAAATATGCTGGCTGTAGATTTGCTTAGGTTGAATGCTTGTATGCGCAGGGTTGTTGTTGTTGCTTCCTCTGAGGACTTCTTCTATTTATAGATTGAGTGGTGTGACTTATCCGTTGGAAATTCAAATTTGAAATCTGGATAAGGCTCCTCTCTCTCTATTTGGCATGTGTGAAATGGTCCTCCTCCTTCACACTGAATAGTACTCTCAGAATTCTGGCCTCTTGTAACTAATCTTCATTATCCACCAGTTTCTTTTAAGAATAATCTCCACTTAAGTACAGTTTAGTGAGTGCTTGAGAGCTACACTAATAGTGCTTAAGGGTCTTCATTAGTCTTCAATTAATCTTTGACTTGTACCATCTTCAAACGGTTCTTTGCAGCTGTAGAGTCTTTCAAACCTTGCAGCTGTAGAGTCCTGTCAATTTCCAAAATCGGCTGTAGAGAAACCTTACAGCTGTAGGGTCATGTCTCAGCTATAAATTGATCAAATACACAGCTGTAGACTTCTCTTACAACTATATGTTTCAAACACCAATTTCCTTAGAACAAGTGTTAGATTAATTCATCAAATTTAAGCACATTGTTTTGCATACATCAAAATCTAAATCAAGGTACTAACATAATTCTTGAACTTTTCCGTCTCATTTGTGATACATTAATAAGATCAAATACATGTTATTTTATGTAAAATAAAATGTATATTATTATTAAATTAAACACTTTTCTTAGATATATTTATTTATTTTACAAAAATAAATATTTTTTATACAACATAAAAGTAAAATATTTATAACTATTAGAACAAATATTGATTTTTAAGTGTTGATTTCGTGTGGTATATAAATAAAACACAGGACAGAAAAACTGGATTTTTAATGAAACACTGGAAAACACAACAGACAGAATACTAAATCGAGTCAAGGTGGAACCTTTTCCCGCAAGACAATATACGTCCTGGCTAGTGCTCACGGGATACACATAATCGTCTCCAAAGGTAAAACGGTTTATCGTCTCTAAGTTAGCAGCACCGCTAAACACAGAGGAAAGACGAACGTACGAAGTATATGAACTGAACTGACTAATATGCAGGAAAAAGAATGGAGAGAGAAGGACTCGAGATACTGATTTTCGTAAAAAATGATAGTATGCAGGACTCTCCTATTTATAGATGTGAAGTGTAGACTCATCTTGGATTGATCTGAAAATACGTAGGAGATATTCCCACAATTTTAGTGGGCAGATTTAACCGCATATAATGCGGAACCGACGGATGTAGCAGACTCAATGAATCTGGACTGCACTGGAACCTTCCAGATGATGATCCGACGGTCTATATCATAGATCGCAAGGATCACTGACGTGGCATTGACACAGTATTAATTTTAAATTAATCTTATCCGGAATTTAAATATTTAAGTATTTAAATTTTGAATCAAATACACTAACTCATCCGGATTGATGACGTGGAGCATCAAATGATTCAGATTAAATTTGTTTGGATTGAGGTATTCCGGGTCACCAAATTGGGTCGACCCATTTCACATTTTTGGGTCTCTAAAAAGATATAGAGACCAATTGCCAAGATCCAAGTCCACGGCGCGAACGGACGGCGCGCGCGGCTTGTAGGAGAGACTCCCTTAGCCTAATTTGAATACCAACATGAAATTCCTATATATATACCATGAATTTCTTCATAATTTTTTCAATGTGGGATAGTTAAAAGATTCCTTATTTTAACTTATTGCCACAAGTACTTCTCCACACTTGTATTAATATCCCCACTTTAGGAATTAATTTCTCACTCACCGTAATTCGGTTTTGAGAATGAAAAATACTGCAACGATCTACTCCGCGGGTAGAACGCATCGACTACATATAGTCTCATGGAAATTACCATTTTGCCCTTCATTAAATTGGCCCAACTAGAGCATTTAAAGCTCATTTTCAAAACCAATTCCAACATTAAGTTGCACTTTCTTTTTTCAATTATTTTTATCTAGTTGACAAAATTATTTTGGAAATACTATTTTTATCTGTTAATGATAGAATATTTGTAGCTGTTAATTATATTATTTTAATTAAGCTTAATTAGTTACCCTGCCATTATTATCGCCTCAAACATCAAGCTGCTATATCATTTAATGACTTAAGTTGTTACCTGTATTGATTGTTCTATTTTTAGAAAATAATATGGAGACTTAAGTCAACGTAACTAATGTGTGTTCATTTATAATAATTAATCAGCTGCTTACAGGAATCACTAGTTGACAGTTCCAGTTGCAATACTTTAAGTGGTAAACTAGTAATTATCATTGGAGACCATGTTACCTAATGTTACTACAAGAAAATTGACTTCTAATAATAGAGTGTTTTTTTAAATGATAAGATTCAATCATTAAACATCATTTTATTATCAAAGACTTTTAGCTAAAAAAAAGATATAATAGCAGAATTATATCATTAAATTAAACTCAATTTTCTTTAGTTTCTCGCACTGATTAATTTTGATAGATGAGAAGCTGACTGAGGTCATGTCCTTGATGATTAATGAATGAGTTTTTTTTTATCCCACATGACGTGTATTATTTTAGATTTTGTCTCATACATTTCATTATTGGTCTTATTAGGGGTGGAACCAGAATTATTTTGTGAGGGGCCCAAAAAAAATAATGAACTATTCATAATTAATGAAAAATTGAACAAACTAATAATTATCATATGACAAACTAATAAACAATGATACATGTAAAAATAATCATAAGATAAATTTTAATAAAATAAAATTAGTGCAAAAAATATATAATTGTATAAAAATAAACAATAATTGCATCAGAAATTTTAAATATGTATAGTTGACAAAACTTCATTATAATACGAGAGATGACACTCTTATTCTACTATTTCTTTATCGATAAAATTGAGTAAAAATTATTTTAGATGAGAGAATAGCAACAAAAAAATTAATATAATTTTTTTTAAGAAATTTGAAGAGAAAAGGAATCAAAATGAGAGAATTAAGAAAATCAAATTTAAATTTTTTTAAAGAATTAACTTAAAAAAAATTGAACATATTATATATATATTAAATATATATAATAGTTAATTATATGATATATCATATTTTCATTATTATTTTGGCCAATTTAATGAAGAAGATCAGCAACAATCGACTTGTGGCAATGTCATTATTTTTAACATAAATTTCAACATTAATCTTCCTAATTAATTCACCAATTATAAAATATTTATTTGAGCAATAATATATATATATATATATATATATATATAAATATACATATATGCATATATAAAAAAAATTGTTTGAAGGGGCCATGCATATATGGCCACCCCAAGCTTGTATATAGTTTTGCCACTGGGTCTCATACGATTTTTTTCTTGCATTTGTAGTACCAAACGTTGCACTTGTAGTCTCAAACATTACAAAATTTACATAATTGGTCACAAACATTGATAGCTTTGTTAAATGCAAGATTTGTAGCATTAGTCTCATAAGATCTACTCTTATTTAATTGCACAATAAGTCCTATAGGATATAAATATTAAATAAAATCTAAAAAATATTAAAATAAATCAATTAAATTTTTAAATAATAAAACTTAGAGGTGGCAAACGGGCTGGCCCGAAGCATATTCACGGGCCGGGCCATTTACTAATCAGGCCTATAAAATGTAGTTCAACCCATCCTAAATGTTAGGTTTAAATGATTTTATTTATGTACTACTTAATTTAATTAGTTTGAAGATTCGTTTTATTTTTTAATTATTTATTATGATTATTTTGAGATTTCTATTTTTATTGATATTTACAGTTTAATATATTTTAAATTTTAAATTATAATTCAAATAATCTATTTCTTTAACATTTATGATGTTTTTTATTGTGTAATTAAAAATTCAATGAGACTAAATCTGAAAATACTGATTAACGGGTTCAACATGATTAAGTAAGAGTAAATCTTATAAGACTAACACTGCAAACCCTACATTTAACGGAGTCGTCAATGTTTGGGACCAAATATATAAATTTTGTACCGTTTGAGATTACAAGTGCAACTTTTGGGATTACAAGTGCAAGAAAAAATCGTATAGGACCAATAATAAAATGTATGAGACCAATTTTAAAAAAATACATATCATTTGTGGGACCAAAAATGCAAAAAAAAAAACTTTAATGAACCAACTAACCTACAATATGGACCAAAAAAAAAAAGATGAACTTGTCCATGAACGAATTAGCTATTTATAACTAGTGAAATGAAATTTAAGTCACAACAAATTATGTGAGACAGTTTTATACATAAAATATAATACTTTTGTATATTTATAAAATATTTTAATTTATAAATATTATATAAATTGGCAAAAATATCATGTTTAATATATGAAATTAATGAACTCACATGCACAAATACTGACTCATTTTAAGTTGTTGATTATAGAATTGAGATGTTTGGGCCGCATTAATATTTTTATAAAGACGAAATAATATTAATATATTTATAAAGAAAATTATTATAAATTTATGAAAATATCTAATTCCATTAATTTTAATTGAATAAGTTAAGTTTTGTTATGGAGAAAATTTTACTTGTTTCGACTACACCAGCCTTCAAAATAAATTGAGCACATTTACATAACAGTATAAAATAGAAAAGAATGTTTATACAATAGATAAATTAAAATTTTCAGTAGAGCCCAGTACCCTCTTGTACCCCATGTAGCTCCGTCCTTACTAATATATCATTTAATGGACGGGTAAACTTAATTAGTCCATAATATAAGATAGACAGATACATAAGTAAATTCTCATTTGCACCAAATACATGCACTCGTCACATACATTTCAATTAATGTCATGAGTATGTATCACGTTTCACGTGAAAAATCCATCTCAAAGGATGAATGTCATGCTGTTCAAACTTCAAGTTGCACTTTGTTTTTCCAATTTATTTTATGTAGTTGACAAAAATGAAATACTATACATAAAATATTGTTGTCGATCAGTTTATGACAGAATATTTGTAGCTGTCATATCAATTAAGCTATTATTATTGCCTAAATATTAAAAATATATCCTCTATATATTTTAGAAAATATATATATAATGGAGAATAGTGGTAATAAAACAATTTAATTGTAGTCCACCTCTAATCATGTAGGAATATGCTTGCTTTTATATATATATATGTATATAAGTACGTTATCCCTAGCTACACCATTATTTTGAATTATACGTTTTAGTACACATATTTTGTTGAACAAAAAATGGCAAAAAAAATTGTGTTTTAGCTTCTTGTTTTAGCTTTGGCATTCTCCACCATTGCTGGGTTCTCCACACCAAGTATTCTTTATTTTATGCTTCTGAAAATTATAATAAATGTTTAATTTTCTGGACATGCATGATATATATATAGACTCATAATAATACCCTTTTCTTATCACTCATGATTTATTTTGCCTTTTTATGAAAAAATTATAAATGGTATTAATGTCTAAGCCGTTTATATATATGTTTTCTCATATTTAATTAATTAATGTGTTTGGATATTTCAGAAGCTGGGAATTTTGGCGAAGTTATAGAGGACGCTTGGAACCAAGTTTCAGATGATGAGGTACCTTCGCTTCCTCTCTCTCTCTCTCTCTCTCTCTCTCTCATTAAAGTTGTTATAATTAGAATACTAAAATTTTGTTTCATATACTTATTTTATTTTTATGTCTCGTTTTCCACGACGATTATTAGTATCTAAATATCGATTTTTTAAATTAATAAAAATAGGAACAAAAATACAAAATGAAAATTTTATGATATTCTAAATGTAGTAATTGACTTATGTTATGAATTGCAACATATTAAAATAATTGGCAACGTAGTAATTCTTAGGGTACGTGTTAGTCAGTTAAATAAAATTTATGAATTTTGTGAATTAGATGATAGAAATTTAGAATTCTACAATCATGTGTTCTGTTGTTCGTAATATTTTTTTCTTCATAAATAAATTGGCTTTAATTTGCACATTAGCTTTGATTAAATTAATGACACAACTAATATGTTAATTTGCAATTGTAAAAGTTTCTTAAAAATAAATTTGTGAGTGTGTAGGTCGACATATGGGAAATTAGAAACAAAAATGGTCCTTCATTTTTAGTCAAACGGAGAATGGAGTTTGAACACAGGCCGCCTAAACACCCACCTAAAAACAACTGATTTTCTGTACACACGCAGTAAGCAATCATTGATTATCGGGAATAGTTTTTCTAAGCACTGTAATTTAGAAATATTGACAAAATAAAGACGGTAACTCTCTAAATTGACAATATATATAAAGATAAATAATTTTTAAAAATCACAAATTACGGTCAAATAAGCCGAATCAACTCTTATCTGAATTATAGATTCAATTTGGGTCAATTGACCCGATTCAAATTGTTTGGCCTGAATTTGTGATTTTTAAAAGTTATTTGTCTTCAATTGTCAATCCAAAAAAAAACTAGCACCCTCATATTTTGTCAGCTCGAAAAGCTAAGATCCTCATTTACTCACAAGTTACGATTTTAAAAAAAATATATTCCCTTAATTATTTGATATGTTTCTAAGTAACTTAAATCATCAAATTATTGTTGTAACCAGCTTGTTATTTCATGTATGTATACTTTTATTTTGTAATATGGCATGCATCTATTAATTAATTCCAGCAAGAAATATGAAACTAAAGGGTTATACTTTATGTATAGGATCGAAGAGAGACTATAATGGAGGATATTACTATAATTAAAAGGAGGAGGATATTGGGAATTGAATTTGATGATTACCATACACCCAAACCACCACGACGTCCAGCAAATTAACTGTACATGTTTACCAATCAAAAAATAAATTAATTTTCATATATATATATATATATATATATATATATATATAGATAGATGTGGGATTACAATCATTTTCAATCATGTTGTATCATTAGTTGTTTGTACGTAATTTTTATTCGTTGAAACTTTATGATATCTTGCGTTCAATTTATTAATTAAGTTTAAAATTAATTGCTTCAACTTCTCTCTATGTCTTGGAATTTCGCATGCCCTATATATATATACTAGTACATAATCCCGCAGATATGCGGGATTAGAAAAACTATATGTTAATTTAAAATTAATTTGAAATTAATTTGAAATTTAATTTTTTTAATTTAAATGTGTAATGGGTGGAATTTACCGAGATCTATGGTGGTGGTTAATATTTTAAAAAATATAGAGGGATAAAATAGATGGAGAAGTTAGTAAATTAAAAAGAGAATGGATAACCGACAACGGTTATTTATATTTTATTTTAAAAAAATATAATTTTATGAGAAAATAAGAAAGATGCGTAGAAAGTGTTATATGAAGCCACGTAGGATACGCGGGATTCAGAAATAGATGATAGGGGATATATATATCCACGAAATGTTTTATTAATTTAACCTTATGCCAGCAGAATAAAAAATTTACTTTTGTATTCGTCTCACAATATATTGTCTCTTTCTTAAATAGAAAAAACAATATTTTATGTATTATAATAAGAAAATTTTAAATAACATTTATTTTAATTTTCAGAACAACTCATTATAACTTTTCAAAAAAGTCCGCACGTGAATCTACCATATTTTTATAAATATTTTTATAAACCAAATAATAAAAAGAAGTAAGAAAGAAACTTCTGGATAAAAGGGAGTAAGTATTTTTGTTTTGGGCAAGTAATTATTATCAAAATAGTTTCTGCTACTATAAAGATTAACATTTATATAAAATATATATTTCATAAATTGTAGTGAAATATAGTTTAAATAAAAAAAAAAGTAAATGATAATCAAAGACAATGACCTTTCGAGAAAATAGTTTTTCAGTCCAAAAAAGTTTATTTTTTTAGTTTTAGTCTCATAACTTACTTGATTGTCCAATTATGGTCCCAAAATTTATCTTTTAACATTCGTTCCATAACATATTTGTTCAATTTTGATATAAAAATTATTTTGGATATCATTTTTTTACATATATATATAATTTGGATATATATAATAAAATTATATTAACTAATACAAAAATGATGCACCAAATATTTCAAAACATAGTCAACAAAAATTTATTTTTTATTTAAGATTATTTTAGATTAGAATTATAATAAATAAATAATATAATATAATTTAAAATTTATTTGATATATTATCAAATACTATATATTAAATTTATTTTATATATAATAAAATATTATATGTAGAATGTATTTTATATATATAATAAAATATTATATTTTAGTTGAATATATACTATGGGGCTGGATGGAGTGAGGCGGACAGCAAAAATGCAAACTCATGTCTGCCCTGCATGAGCAGGGCGGGGCTGCCCCACGGAGCTGGTCAGGGCGGGACAACTATGGGGCGGATCATTTTATCATCCCTAGCATACTACCTTCTCAGAATATAAAGTCTCATTTACATCGCAATACCATTAATTATTTTGTCTTCAGTGCCAAAGCATCTCTCAATGTTATAGGAACATTAACTCTTAACTTAGAATTTTCTATTATCAAATGATTACTTTTACTCTTCTCACTCAGTTCTCGTATGTTGTGATTAGGACTTCGATATTAATTTCGAATAATAAATTTCTAAATAAATATTAATTATAGTAATAAACTCATAACTTCTTTCACCCAAAACAGAAAAACAACCAACTCATGGCTAATGGGAAACAAGCATTATTAGAATTAAAAGCAAGGAGAAAAAATTAAAAATGATATTATCAGTAATCCTTCGAATGTAAACAACGAGCATAAATGAAATGAAACTGTAAGAACTCTAAATCTACCAAAAATCACCGTATGATAATCCACGCATTCAAGAAATTCAAACCCAAAGTAACGAATAATCTCTAGAAATCTAAAACAAGAATAAAAAGAAATTATTTTTAAGAATGCCCTCAAAACTTGAGAGATATCTCTCTTCTCTAATTCCTAAGTACCTCCATTCAAAGACAAAGTGTGATATTTTTGTGTATTTTTAAAATATTTTAAATTATAAATATTATAAAAAATTGGCAAAAATATCATGTTTAGGCTCCAATTGTTAGTCAATAATAAAGTGTATTATAATTACTAAATTAGTACTCCTTCCACCTAAAAAAGTGCAAAAATTACTTGGTAGACATTAAAATAAAGAGTGTAAAAAATTATAAAAGTAACTTTGTAGAGAATTATATTTCATTGCATATAATTGCAATCATACTTGGTAGGACATATGAGCAAATTATTAACTAAACTACAATTTTACCCCATTTGAAGTTTTCTATACCAAATTCTTTCTCTCAACCTATTATACTATTGAAGCCATATTGCATTTGTCTTGAGTGAAGATGGAAATAATTTTTGCAATTGGGAATAGTGAAATGGTTGTAATAAATTGTAATAATTTACCTGGTCGGCGGAAAAAAAAAAATCGGATCCATATTAATATATGCATGGCTATTAAATATGACCTTATATAGGCTACCAATTGGGGCCTTAATATATATGAAATGGACTCACATGCACAAATACTGACTCATTTTAAGTTGTTGATTATAGAATTGAGACGCTTGACCAATATACGGTGACGGTGCCAGGAATTTCAGACAGTGGGCCCATTAATATTTTTATAAAGACAAAATAATATTATATTTATAAAAAAGATCGTTATAAATTTATTAAAACATCTAATTCCATTAATTTTATATTGAATAAGTTAAGTTTTGTTATGGAGAAAGTTTTAATTGTTTCGACTACACTAGCCTTCAAAACAAATTGAGCATATTTACATAATAATAATATAAAATAGAAAACAATGTATATACAGTAGAAAAATTAAAATTTTCAGTGGGAGTAGTGCCCCTTGTTACCTTGTACCCCATGTAGCTCCGTCCATGCCAATATATGATCTTAATGGGCGGGTAAGATTAATTAGTCCATAATGTAAGAAATCTGACCTTATTAATTAGACAAACATGATCAAATGCATAACTAAAGTCTCATTTGCACCAATACATGCACTCGTCACATATATTTCAATTAATAATGTCAAGAGTATATATCACGTTTCACATGAACAATCCATCTGCCATTGACTAATTTTTTTTATAAAATTATGCGTAACATACTCAAAGGATGAAAGTCATGCTGTTCAAACTTCAAGTTGCACTTTCTTTTTCCAATTTATTTGACAAAAATGAAATACTATATATACAAAAAATATTGTTGTCGTCGATCTGTTTATGACAGAATATTTGTAGCTGTCATATATTATTGCCTAAATATTAAAAATATATCCTCTATTTTAGAAAATATATAATGGAGAACATTAGACT
>JAPKLY010000613.1:150910-191872 GCA_026898435.1 Prunella vulgaris | reverse complement strand
AGGCGGCGGCGCTGAGGCAGGAGGCGGCGCTGAGGCAGGAGGCGGCGCTGAGGCAGGAGGCGGCGTTGAGGCAGGCGGCAGCGCTGAGGCAGGAGGCGTCGCTGAGGCAGGCGGCGGCGCTGAGGCAGGAGGCGGCGCTGAGGCAGGCGACGGCCCTGAGGCAGGCGGCGGCGCTGAGGCTATTTTCGGGGAGGGGGGAAATTTTGGAGAAGGCGCGAATACGAAAATTCAATTGGGGGAGAATATATTACCTAGGTTTAAAACCACTTGCAGTGCGGTTTTTGACCGCACTCACTCAACTACTTGCAGTGCGGTTTTTGACCGCTCTCAGATAGGCACTTGCAGTGCGGTTTTTGACCGCTCTGACTTATAGAGCGGTCGAAAACCGCTTTAATTTAAGCGATACTGAATCCTTTTCTTTTTCTTTTTTTTTAATTCTTAATAAACTGCATTTTACTTGTAGAGCGGTTAATAACCGCTCTACAAGTGTTTTTTTTTTTTTTTTCTTGTCAAAACCGCTCTCCAAGTGAGCACTTGGAGAGCGGTTTTGACAAGGGCACTCCAAGTACAGCTCTGCAAGCCTCAATGTGTAGTAGTGAATACTCCCTTATGCTAGCAGACTAAAAATTCTAATTTTGTTTTCGAATTGCAATAAATTCGATTCCTTAAATAGTAAAAACAATATTTTATGTATTATAATAAGAAAAATTTAAATAACAATTATTTTAATTTTCAGAACAACTCATCACTTTTCAAAAAAGTCGGCACGTGAGTCCGCCATATTTTTATAAATATTTTTATTAACCAAATAATAAAAAGAGGTAAGAAACTTACTTTTAGATAAAAGGGAGTAGTATTTTTGTTCTGGCAAGTACTTAATTGTCGTTACCGATTTATCAAATTTTAGGATTGAATTAATGTGGCTATAGCAGTATTTCAATAAATGGATAAAAATAATAAATATGAGGAAAAAGTTAACGAACAACAGCATTGTGGGAAGAGCTTCAGAACTTCTCCCTTGAATATGGCTTTGAGTGCTCAGAAGAGAGTCTCCTAGACTATGTGTGTATTATTTCTTCAATTGTGTCCCTTACAAATGAGGAGGAGACCCTCTATTTATAGATGACCAACTATAAAAACCAAAAAGACGTATATGTCCAATCTAATTTGGTCTATTACATTTAATTATAAAAAAGGCATACACTATTACATTAGAGAAATCCAGCTTATTTGGGAGTAAACCCTGGTTCCGTTGGACCCCGATTTGGTCAAAACCCGATCTTGGGGGCTATAGTTGTGACCAGAATAATATGATTTTGGGCCTTCAAACCGGGGTCCAATGGAACGAGGGTTTACTCCCAAATGAGCCGAATTTCTCTAATGTAATAGTGTATAACTTTTTTATGATTAAATATAATAAGTCCAATTAGAATGAGCATTTAGGTCTTTATGGCTTTTATAGTTGGTCCTCTATAAATATAGGGTCTCCTCCTCATTTGTAAAGGACGCAATTGAAGAAATAATACACACATAGGCTAAGAGACTCTCTTCTGAGCACTCAAAGCCATATTCAAGGGAGGAGCTCTCAAGCTCTTCCCACAGTATTGTTGATTAGTGTGAAATTTACTCAAATTATTGTGTTTTTATGCTAATTTTGATGTGATTTTGTGCATTTTCTATACTAATTAGAATTGATTGAGCTGTATTGTGAAAGTATTTCTTTTGTTATAATTTTATAAAGTTTGAGATGAATTCTTGATTTAATTGTTTAATTTATTAATTGATCCCAATTGAAATTTTATTATGTGATTAATTAAAGCCCAAAAGTTACCATTTTGTTTGCCCATTTGTTTTGATTGAATTAGTAAGCCCATGGAAATCTTAATTTGCTAATTTGAATGAAGATAATTGTTTGTTTGAATTGTTTGACAGCTCAAAGGCAGTAGAAATGTGGGTCTTCTTTCTCCACAAATTACTCTTGGCTGATAACTACCAACTTTTGACCAAGAATATACAGAGGAGAGAGGAAAAGATATTTCCACAGTCATCTTCTTAATTCTCCTTCATCAACTACAATTCTGAGGAAGTCGCATCACCACCACTGCTCATACTCGCCGGAAATGGAATCCACCTACACCAATTGCCGTCCTCTGTTTTTGCCAAGCCACGACCTCGCCGGAATCCAAAGCTCTGCCCAAGTCGAAATCAAATGCCTGAAATCTCCACACCTTCACTCGTCGCCGGAATAGCCGCTTCCCCTGCCACCAACCGGAAGGCCCACTGCCCCATTGCCGAATCAATTGAAAACCAGTCACCGGAGTTAATTGCCCCTGAAAATCAAAGCGGTCGTCGCTGGAAGAAATTGACGCCGCCTATAGCCCGCCGAGAAGAAGAAAACGCCTGGAACTCAAGCCGCCGGAACTGGAGTTGCTCAAGAAAAGGAAAAAACATTTTTTTGTTATTGCCTAATATGAAGAAGAGCGGTTGTGGACTTAGGCGTGATCACGCCTAAAAACAACATTTGCTTCGGTTGATTTCAACAAGTTGGGGATAAAGTGAGAAAAAGTGCTAAAGAAAACGTTTTCTTCTTGCTTGTCAAAGTGGAAATTTCATTGGAAAGAAAACAGAACACACGACGCTACACTACACACACTCTCCACAAGCTGACTCTCCTAGATAATTTTCACATCTCTCTGCACACACTTTCACATAGTAGTAGGTGTTCCTTTTTTTTTGCAAGTTATTGAAGATTTAATGGTTATTTCTAGTTGTAATCACACTCTCTAGGTGAATTCTACTCTTATCTTCTTTAATATTGTTGGGATTTAATAGTTTATGATCAATAGCAATTTTATTGAATATTTTATTATGTTTTCATTTTATTTTGCATTAGATGTTATGTGTTTGATTAATATAGCTATGGGCTAATTTGTTGATGCTTTGGGTAATGAATATTGAGTGAGATTTGTGATTTTATTGTATATGTGCTAGATTTTTAATTTGTTGGGTGATTGAACTCCTAAATTGATATTGTATATGTGCTAGATTTTTAATTTGTTGGGTGATTGAACTCCTAAATTGTGGTTTATTTGTGCTTTAATTGATTGTTCTTCTTTTGTTATGCATTTTAACCGAGTGGGCTAGAAGCGAGAGCTGCGTTTATTTGATTAAGTGCATGATTGAGTTGAGTGAATTATTAAATGTTATTGTTGTGATGTCTATTACACAGAGAGGGGATAGATTGTCGTGAACACTCACAATTAGGCACTAGGTTGATATAACGAGAGTTAATCAATTAGGTGAGGGTTTATCCTAGTTCGATCAATTGATAAATTGATTTTCGATGCATGTAAACAATAGGTCGTAGATTTTAACTCAATGAAATTACCCGAAGCATTCATTTGCTCCTTGCACTTCTTTGAAAGTTATAACTAGTTTTAATTTGCATGCGATTTGAGTTGCTTGTTTAAATCTAGCTTTAATTCTTGTTTATTAGTTTTAGCTAAAAAAACCAAAAACTCGGAACCTTTAAATTTCGTCTTGCAACATGTGGATGTTTAAGATTAGATCCTTGGACTAAAGACATCTCCCTAGGGTTCGATATAATTTTAACTTGGTCAAGAATACTCAACGAACCTATACACTTGTAGGGTAGTGAGTTTGTGTGAAAATAAATTTGCGTATCAGTTGTTGTTCTTTAGCTTTTTAGTCACATTTATTGTTTTTATCCATTCACCGGAATATCTCTATATCCACATTAATTCAACCCTCCCGATAAATTGGTAACAACACTTATTATCAAAATAGTTTCTACTACTATAAAGATTAACATTTATTTAAAATAGGGTCATATACATAGTGCAACAAAATTAAGGGTGCTTTCAACACTCAAAAATCAACATTTAAAAGTGCAACACTTTGTGTGGGGTCCTCCACCTGCAACCATCAAATCATCCCACTCACCACTCTTCCTCCGTCCTAATTCTCTCTCATCTCTCTCCCTATTTCAAATATTGAAAACCTTCATTACCCTTATAGGCAACGAGTCAATTCAAAAAAATTGAAAACCTTCATTTCCCTAATTCTCTCTCCTCTCTCTCCATTTGAAATTTGAACTGTCCATTTCCATTCCCACTCAGAGCTTCGAAACCTGTGATCTTGCAGGAGCGGCAAAGAGCTTTGAACCTTCGAATCGGCAGTTGGGATGTGCAATGGTGCTGAGGAATTCTGCCATTGCCGGCGATGGGTGCGTCAGTTTCTGCGTCTGGAATTTCAGATTTCCGAACGGCAAGGATGAAAATATTTCTGGCAGTGAGCAAGGAATAGAGGTGACGGCTTGAGTTCCAGCGACGGGCAGGCTTGCGGCGGCGAATTCATTTTGGCGGTGGCTTCTCCGGCGTGGAGGAATTCTATGGCGACGGCAGGGAGGTGTGGCTTTTCTCCCTTCTTTCTTCACTTATTTTCTTCTCAGATTTCATAGAATAAATCTATTGTTCACTCAAATATAATTGCAGATCTGAATTAATAGAATAAATCTACTGTTCACTCAAAGATAATTCCAGTTTCCGGCATTGAGCAGAGAGTGGAGATGTGGGCGACGGGTTGTGTGTCGAGTGATTTCCATGGCAGATTCTGGCGAGAAACAGGGGAGTGGCGGTTCTCCATGGATTCTGGCGGCGGTTGCGGCCAACCTGCAATTTCTGGCGTGGCTTCTTCACTTTCAGTGGCTTCTCCGGTGAGGTGTGGACGGCTCACGGTGGTTGGCAATGGAGGTGGGTGAGTTGCAGTGGGCAATGGTTGTCGAATGAAAAAATTAAGAAAGAAGGCTGCACAAAATGTATGTACTTTGATGTATGTCTTAATATTTCTTTTTCTTATGCTTTCTGGATGATCATAAGACTGCTTGTACATTGAGCATTAGTGATGGTTCATTTGAATTCTGTTCAACATCTCCATTCTTTACATTGAGCATTAGTGATGCTTGTACATTGAGCATTTGTATAAGGTGTGGGGCCCTTATTGAGAAATGAAATGAAACCAACATGTCCATTATTTCCGGCTATTGGCTTACAACGGAGTCTGCAGATTTTTTGTTTTACAGATTTTTTTTTGTTACATAATCTACAGATTTTTTGTTTTTTAAATTTTTTTGTTTCATCTTCTGTCCAATTTAGTTGGTAATGGGCTTGGTCAAATTTTACTTGGTCAACTTTGATGCCACGTACTAATCTTCACTATTCTCAAAAATGAATTTTGAAAATATGTTTGAAATTTAAATTTTTCTGATATTCACAAAATATAAATTTTGAAAATTTCAATTTAAATTTAAATTAGTAGTATTCACAAAAATAATTTTTTTGAAATTTGAGTATAAATATTAACTTAAAATGAGCAGTATTCATAATTTTAAAAATAAAAAATTTGGGCTAATCTGGCAAAATTCATATTAGCCTGGTTATTCAATTAAGCTAATCTATATTTGGGCCACAATTTACATTTGGGCCAATTTTTTTGGGCTTAATTTATTTTAGCTAACGATAGGTTAATTATGTATTTTTTTAATTTTTGGGTTACTTTTTTTAAAGTAGATTAATTATGAATAATGTGTTTTTAAGAAGGATTTGGTGTGTATCAAATAAGATCACGAAAGATAAGGTGTGTATTCAAAATTAAAAAATTCAAAATATGAATATATTAGTAAGTATATGGCTAATTGTTTTGAAATATGAAATAAATTAAAGTCTGAATATGAATATATTCATAGGATTTGGTGTGTATTCAGTAATGGGCCCATATTCAAAAATGGAAGGCCCATATTCGGAACTGTCCATATTCAAAAGCATCTAGCCCATATTCGCGGCCCATATTCGAAATCAGATTGCCCATATTCACGAGTCCATATTCAATATATTGTTGCCCATATTTTAATATACTGTGGCTCATATTCACGAGCCCATATTCAATATTCAGTGGCGATTGAATTTATTTTCGAAAGAATGAAATTGAATTTATTTTCAGAAGGTAGCGATTGGTTTAAAAAAAATTGAAATTTGAATCTAAATTAAAAACAAAATTAAAAATTTCAAAAATTCAAAAAAAAAACGATAGACAGCATAAAGTAAAAAAAACGACATAAAAATTTTAAATTCATTTGAATATTAAAAAACTATATAAAAAATAAAAAAGAAAAATCAAAAGAGATAAGAAGAGAATGGAGAGTTTTTTTCGTAAAAAAATAAACTGAAGAAGAGAGAAAATAGGAGAGAGGAAAAAAGTAAAAATTTGAGGAATGAGGAGAGAGAAGGGTGAAGGAAACGTGTGAAAAGAAAGAAAAGAGAGGAGAGAGAAGAGAGTGTGAAAAAGTAGAAAAATGAGGAGAGATGAGAGAGAAAATTTGAAAAAGTAAAAAAAAAAAAAAGAGGAGAGAGGAGAGAGAAATAATGTTTAATTAATTGAAAAAGTATTGTGTTTGGTAATAAAGTGTTGTGTTTGGAAATATGGAATTAAGTGTGTTGTGTTTTCAAATATGGGAGTTGTATTTATTGCACTTTGTGATTGTTCCTTTAAAATATATATTTCATGAATTGTAGTGAAATATAGTTATAAAAAAAAAAAAAGTAAATGATAAATCAAAGACAATGGTCTTTCGAGAAAAATAGTTTTTTGGTCATAAAAAATTTAACTTTTTAGTTTTAGCCTTATAACTTACTTGATTGTCCAATTATGATCCCAAATTTATTTTTTAATATTAGTTTTATAATTTATTTGATTGTTCAATTTTGATATAAAAATTATTTTGGATATAATATTTTTTTACATATATAATAATATAAAAATAATTCGCGCACCAAATATATCAAAACATAGTCAACAAAAGTAATTTTTTACAATAAATAAATAAATAATATAATTTTAAATTTGTTTGATATATTATAAAATATTATATCTAGAATGTATTTTATATATATAATAAAATATTATATTTTTGTTGAATATATGCTATGGGGCAGAATGAGGTGGGACGAGGCTAATCCAAACAGAGCGGGTTAAGGCGGGGCAACTATAGAACGGGTCATTTTGTCATCCTTAGAATACTACCTTCTCAGAATAGTTCGTATGTTGTGATTAGGACATCAACTCTTGTATGTTGTCATTAGAACTACGATATTAATCTTAAATAATAAATTTCTAAGTAAATATCATTTACACTAACAAACTCATAACTTCCTTCACCCAAAACAGAAGACTAGCTCATGACTTAGAATACTAAATCTACCAAAAATCATGTATGATAATCCACGCATTCAAGAAATTCAAATCTAAAATAAATAATAATCTCTAAAAATAAAAAAAATTATTTTTAAGAACGCTTACTAATTCCTAAATACCTCCATTAAAAAATATATAAAAATAATACTAGTTAATATGAACTCGAGTTCAAAGAAGACGTTCACATTCAAAATACCTGCTGCCCGAAAATATAAATCTTCAAAACTCCACCCTAACCGGTAATATTCTCTCCAGAACAATATCTCTCTACTGCTTTCCTCTAAAACTCCTGTCCCACGATTCGAATGGGCATTTATTTAATTAAATTGGCCTCCACTATTTAGCAAATGGGTTAGGAATAAACGGGCCTCTTAACTTAAAAACCCAATTTAATTCTCTTCACTGCCTTCTTCAAAAACGGACGTGAATTAGGGATGGCAGATGGAGCGGGTTGGGGCGGATACTAGAAGATCCAAATCCCACTCTATTTGCAGGTCAGGTCGGATCGATCCGTTACGAATCACGGGGTGGGACAGATCGATTCATTCTAAATTAAAATTTTATAATATATAATATATTTTTACATATTTAAAATAAATTTAAGGTCTTAATTAAAAAAATAAATTTATGATATTAAAAATATAATATACAAATTTATTTTGATCTTTAAATATATTGATATCAATTAAAATTTATTGTTAAAACATCATAATATATTTCATGTTTTATTAGTATATATTGATCAAAAATATATTTGTTAAATTAATTTATTATTATTTATACTATATAAATACTAATAAATAATAATATTTTTTTATAAATACCATATATTCAATTTTTAATAATATAAACGGTTTAAAATGGAGCGGGGCAGGGCGATAATGATATCATACCCGCTGCGGGGATCGCGGGGCGATCCATACTATGTGGGTTCAGATCGGAGCAGGTCGGGGCAGACCAAATTGCATCCCTAACGTGAATGGCGTAGCTTTGCTTTGATTTGCAGCGACTGTGGGTGCGCTTCAACGGAGTGATTGGCGTGAATGAGCGGTTCCTGCGGAGGCGTGATGGTGGTAAAGGTTCCGACAGTGGTGGACGGCGTGTGTGTGTTTGGCGTCGATTCCGGTGACGATAGTGCGTATCCGGCAACAGCTTCATTTTCAGGGCATAGGTGAGTCAGCAAAAGGTTTCCGGCAAGGAAACGGGTGTTGTTGACGGTTGGGGCGATTGCAGTGGTTTGAACAGCAAGATTTGACTGTGAATTTGAAGTGCGACGGCGGAAATCGGAGAATGGATTGGTTGCAGAGGTGAGGGAGCGTGACTTGCATTGTGACTTCCGGAACAGAGGCGGTTAATTGCGGTTTCCATTGATGGCGGTGGTCTGTTATGGATTTCCGGCCACGGAGAGTTTCCGTGCGGAGTATGTGAGTGGTAAATGACAGACCACATCTCTCCATATCCAAGGTAAGCCTGCAAATTAGTGTAACATTTATCTTGGATTTAAATGTTAATTGAATTTCAATGCTCAACCCAATGGACTCTTTAGAGTATTTAAGAAATATTTTACTCAAAACTGCTCAATTATCTGTATGAATAGGAAAAAATATTTCTTTGCAAAATGGATTAACAAGATAATAATTAAGGTTCTAAATGTTGTAATCTTGAGAGGAAAGCGTAAAGTAAAAGACACAGTATTGATGACTCAGTTCGTCACGTAGTGACTACGTCTGGGGGCGACCAAGCCAGGATAGTATAATAATATGAACTGCCGTTTACAATGATGTGTAGTACATAATATAGGGAACGATACAGTATAAATACAATACCTAACCCTAAGTCTTGTGGCCTAAAGCCCACTGGATATATTCCTAATATTATATCAATTAATATAATAATATATTTTCATATATTATAACACTCCCCCTTGGATATAATATGACAAGGAAGAATGCAAGTGTTACTCAGTGGAGTGTTACAAATGACCTCGAGGATTCAATCATCAGGATTGTTTATCATTTGATACTCCCCCTGAAGATAACAACCTTCCAAGTCGACGCATCCCGATTCCATGTACGTACTTTTCAAAAGTCGTTGTGGGAAGGGATTTAGTGAACAAATCAGCTAGATTGTCACTTGAGCGTACTTGTTTTATCGTAATCTCACCACTCTTTTGGAGTTCGTGAGGATAAAAGAATTTTGGGGATATATGTTTCGTCAAGTTCCCTTTGACATAGCCATTGCTCATTTGTGCAATACATGCAGCATTATCTTCGTAGATAATTGATGGGCTTAAGTCAATAGAAGGGATACCACACGAATCGTGAATGTGTTTTATAAGGGACTTTAACCACACACATTCTCATGCAGTTTCGTATAGAGCTATGATCTCTGAGTGGTTGACGAAGTGGTCACCAGAGTTTGTTTGACAGGTCTCCATGAAATGGCTGTACCACCAAAGAGGAAAACATAACCCGTTTGCGATTTCACATTATGGGGATCAGATAGATAACCAGCATCAGCATAACCTATAAGCGTGTTGTCTTGGTTTCTTTGATAGAAAAGACCAAGATCTTGTGAACCTTGAAGATATCGTAAGATATGTTTCACACCATTCCAATGTCTCCTCGTAGGGGAGGCACTGAACCTTGCAAGTAGATTGATTGCAAAGGCAATATCAGGCCTAGTGCAGTTTGCAAGATAGAGCAGTGCACCAATTGCACTTAGATATGGAACTTCAGGTCCCAATAGCTCTTCGGTATCTTCTTTAGGTCTAAATGGGTCCTTTTCCAAATCAAGGGAACGGACAGCCATTGGAGTGCTTAAAGGATGAGATTTATCCATGTGGAATCTCTCCAACACTCTCTTTAGGTAAGCTGATTGGTGTATCAGTATTCCTACAGGTAAATGCTCGATCTGTAGACAGAGACAGAACTTGGTTTAACCCAAAGTTTTCATTTCAAATTCAGTTTTCGAGATTGAACTTGCTTCTTCAATCTCTTTCCTTGTTCCGATAATGTTTAGGTCATCCACATACACTTAGATGATGCAAAAACCATTAAGGGATTTCTTAATAAAGACACAAGGAAAAGCCTCGTTATTTACGTATTCCTTCTTCAGGAGGAATTCGCTTAGTCGATTATACCACATATGACCTGACTGTTTTAAGCCATATAACGAGCGTTGCAACTTAATGTTGAACATACTACGATGTTCGTTATTCCTCATTTGGGAATAGTTAATCCATCAGGGATTTTCATATAGATGTCAGAATCTAATGATCCGTATAAGTATGCGGTAATTATGTCCATTAACTGTGTTTAACTGCCAGGGATATATGGCGGAACTTTATAATATTAACAACAGGAGTATTTGTTTGATCACATCAAACTCAATAATGGGTCACTGCGAAAAACCCTTAAGCTGTTAATCTCGCTTTGTATCTCTCAACTTCATTTTGTTTCGTATTAATACCCATTTATATCCTTCAGGGATAAAATATTAGGGGGTATGTACGATAGAACAAAATAGTTTATTTTGCGAGTCTAGCTCTTCCATATTTGCTTCTTTCTATTGCATCTAATCAAAGTGCTTCGAGCACTGAATTTAGATACTGGTACCAGATTTTAGAAAGAGCAACTATGGGTACGAATATGTTGTCGACAACAGTGATATGTTTGTCTCCTGTGTTTATTTAAGATTCATGTAAACCAGATCTTGATCATTTCTCATTGATCTGGGTGTTCCGCAATCCTAGTATTTTGATTGCTATGTGCACATGCTTTTTACTAGGATTTCTCGTCTTCAGGACGAATCTCTTCAGAAGATTTCATGAGTGACTGAATATATTATTAGCATTAATATACCTTGGTTTTGTGTAAGGAGGTTCATTACGCTTCGGGCGTATAGGGGCATCCTTAACTATTCATAGTCACTTCATTTATAATCAGTAATGCATTTGATAATGCATCTGGCAGATTACTTGCTGATTATTGCAAGTTTATTTTCTTTTGAACTTTTGGTTCAAGTTTGACTAGTGCGTGGGCCTAAGTATTGAAGATCTTTTGTGTTCCACATAATTTCACGGCATTTATTAATTGTGGTATTTTTCTCTCCCCCTAAGGCGGGAAATAGATCTTCGTCGAATGTGCAGTCAGCGAAACGGGCTGTAAACTGATCCCCAGTTAAAGGCTCTAGGAATTTAAGTATTGTGGGAGATACAAAACCGATGTAAATACCGAGTTTCCTTTGTGAGCCCATAGATGTTCGCTTATGTGGTGGTATTGGAACATACACTGCACAATCGAATGTACGCAGATGGGAAATGTTAGGTTCATTTCCACGCACGAGTTGAATAGGGGAATATTCATGATATGCAGTTGGTCGGAATTGGATTAGTGATGATGCATATACGATTGCATGCCCCCAACATGAAACAGGTAAGTTCGTTTTTTGTAGTAGTGATCTAGCGATTAATTTAAGACATCTAATTAATGATTAGCTAGACCATTTTGAGTATGAACATGAGGGACCGAATGCTCCACTTTGATTCTCAGTGCCATGCAAAAATCATCGAATGTCTTAGAGGTGAATTCACCGGCATTATCCATACGAATGAATTTAATAGGATGATCTGGGAATTGAGATCTCAACAGAATAATCTGTGCAATAAGCTTTGCAAAAGCAGTATTGTGAGTGGATAGCATGATTACATAAGTCTACCGAGTGGATGCATCTATTAGGACCATAAAATACTGAAATGGTCCAGATGTTGGATGTATTAGTCCATAAATATCTCCTTGAATCCGTTCAAGGAATTTAGGAGATTCAGTTCTTACTTTACTACTAGAAGGATGAATTATGAGTTTACCCATTGTGCAAGCATCACATATGTATTCATTAACAGAAGGGATTCTGTTGTGTGTTATGTTATGGCCAGATGAATTACATAGAATCCGACGCATCATGGATTGTTCTGGATGTTTTAACCGCTTATGCCATAGTTTGAAAGAATTTGGATCATTAAATTTTAGATTAAGGGCTATATGGAGATTTGAGGGTCTGATGTATGTGTAATACAAGCCAGACGAGAAAGATGGAAGTTTTTCGACGATGTCTTTACGACAATTTAAATAGTGAGTCATTAACAGATGTTCACTATTGTCCTTAGTATTTATCTCAATGTGATAGTCATTCTGTCGAATGTCTTTGAAACTGAGGAGGGTACGCTTTGATTGTGGATACAATAAAGCATTTTCGATTATCAGCTCGGTACCCATAGGTAGAATGATCGAGGCTCTTCCGGAGCCAACGATTTGTATGTCGTCGTCGGAAATAGTAGTGACACTTCCTTTCTTTTCGGTCAATGTTTGGAAAAATTGTCTATCTTTTAAGATAGTATGTGTAGTAGCACTATCTACTAAGCACAACATATTAATCTCCATAAGCACTTAAGTGTATGTTTGGATACGTTTAGATATGAGGAATGCTAAGGAGAGCCAAGATTACAGACGCTGATTGATCAGCCGCACAAGGGATCACTTAGGTCCTACTTTATCAAAAACGTATTAAATTTTGTAGTCAATAGTCATATGTGCACCCAAGAGGTCATCCTTTGTCTATGACAAAGCCTGCTTTGGGCAGATCGGTGTGGTGTGTTTCACCGTGATGAGCCTTCCCATTTTTATCTTTTAGCATACGTTGATACGCCTCCACCAAATGTTTTGGTGTATGACACAAGCGAGACCAATGGTCGTCGCATCCACACTTGTGACAGACTTGTTTGTTCTGTGCACGTGAGCTCGATGGTTTATCTTGAGGTGCATTATTATCAGTTGCACTAGATTGTGCATTGTTGTGACCTCTACCTCTTCCCCTACCACGGCCTCGACTTCGGGTCGATCCGCGTCCCCCCTCGCCTCATTTCGTTTTCCACATTTACGGCCACTAGAGTTCCTCCGAGTAACATGTGCTTCAGGCACAGCTTGTGAGTCTACCGGTCTAGTATTGTGATTTTTCATCAACAATTGGTTGTGCTTTTCTGCAACTAAGAGTGCAGAAAATGAGCTCGGAGCGTGATTGATACTCTGTGGCCCTGTACTGCAGCTGGAGTACAAGATTAATAGCGTGGAAAGTGGAAAGAGTTACTATGCGATGTAGGGCGGAGTTGTACTCCGTTACAGACTTGAAGTCTTGGAAACGAAGTGTTATCCATTCATGTCTGGTTTCGGGGAGGATCACATCGTGTTATTGTTGGAATCGATCCTGGAGGGATTTCCACAACGTCGATGGATCTTTTTCAGTGAGGTATTCGTCCTTAAGATCTTTGTAAAGATGATGTCTTAAGAAAATTTGAGCTTATGCCATTTGGGCAGTTGTGGATTTAGATGATTGTCTAGTTGTGTCAGTAAAGTCTTTAGAGACAAAGTGGATGTCAACATTGAGAGCCCATGTCAAGAAGTTATGGCAATCAAGTGCCAATTAATAGAATTCACATTTAGTGATGTTTGACATGTTTTTGCTACAAAAATTAATAAATGGAAATTTATTAAAATTATTTGTTTGTAGCATTTAATAATTAAGGCTCAATCATAAAAATGCTAAGACAAAAATTAATAATTGATTATAGGGGGTATAAATGTTTTTGGGTGTATGACTTTTATGGGACATTTATTAATGGGACTTTTGACCCAAAAATAATTATTTGATAAGGCATTTTTTAAAAAAAATTGAAGATTCGGGCTTTCATAATACCATTATGAATTTTTTTTATTAATGGAACATCGGGCCCAAAAATAATTGTTAGGATCCAAATTAATTAGGATCAACTAAATAAAATTGCCCAATCAATTAAATTAAAAAAATTGGCCTAAGTAATTATTTAATTAATATTAATGTTAATTTTTTTTTAAAATTAAAGGGCTTCGGCCCAATTATGAAAAGGGATTGGAAAAGACCCAATTACGGCCTAACACAAAACCGGCCCAAGACAGGTTAAAGGAGCCCATCTCAATTAAAAAAACGGCCCAATTCATGTAAAAGGCCCAATTTTAATTAAAAAAAAAGGTGCAGGCCCAAATTGACTAATGGCCCAGAACGCAAAAGAATTAGTCAAGGGTTTCAAAATCTTGGAAGACAAGACACACACACGACTTAGTCATTCGGGCGGAAAAATCGGCAAGGTATGCCACGTCGCCGTTGATGTCGCGTATGGTCATCCGCCGCACGGTGTTTGACGCCGTCGCCGCGTGTCAGACGGTGTTTTCCATCTCGCCGATCGTGCTTGGAGGAGGTGCCGTCGCGAGTTCGCCATACGTGGCGTCGCAGACAGGGACCTGCCGTCGCGAAGGGCGGAGGGCCGTCGGACGCGGAGCGCCGTCGTTGTGCTCGCATGGGCACCGCCGTGCCGTCAGCGCACCGGAGGTGTCGCCTCATTCCGTCGAGTCAGGCGGTCAACAGTCGTCGCGGGGTGCACAGCGCCTTGGCGAGGAGGCGGTGGCTGCTGTTTAGGCGATTTCAGGCCTGCCGTCGCGAGGAGCTGCCGTCGCGAGGAGCTGCAGTCGCGCTTCGCCTTCGCGGCGGAAAACGGCCGCCGTCGCTGTTTCTGAAAAACAGGGGGCCGACGCAGATGCGGAGGCGCCGTCACGCTCAGAGGCGGAGGCGCCGTCACGCTACTGTCCATGCTTCGCGCACAGGGAATGTGTCGCGCACATGTGGGTTCAAATTCCGATTTCAGTCGGATTGTTCCGATTTCCGATTTGATTTTTGGTTTCAACTTTCGTCGATTTTTGTTTTGAAAAACAGATTTCACAAAAAAAAAAATGCTCCAGAAATTTTTTTTCTGGGTTTCAGGCATAAGGAAAACAAACAGATTATGCACAAAGTATTCTGGGTTTGGATTTTGATCGAAGACGATCGAATTTGTTGTGTCCATGTTTTGTTATGCATCAATGTATATAATCACATAAACAGCATACGGGATATATGAGGCATATTAGCATATATACGAGTCAGCATATATTATTTGCAAGATACCCATGCTTTTTCATACAGAAAATACAGTAAATAAAAACTCACAAATTATCACTTATTTTCCAAATAAAATCTGAATATCGAAATCCGATCCGAAAATTGTGCTGGAGCAATCCTCTCGTAAATCCTTAACGCTCGTAGAGACTCGTGCTGATAACGTGTTGTAATCTTGAGAGGAAAGCGTAAAGTAAAAGACACAGTATTGATGACTCAGTTCGTCACGTAGTGACTACGTCTGGGGGCGACCAAGCCAGGATAGTATAATAATATGAACTGCCGTTTACAATGATGTGTAGTACATAATATAGGGAACGATACAGTATAAATACAATACATAACCCTAAGTCTTGTGGGCCTAAAGCCCACTGGATATATTCCTAATATTATATCCGTTAATATAATAATATATTTTCATATATTATAACACTAAAATGCATACAAAATTCTATAAATTAATCTTTAAATAAGAATAAATTAATGCAAATATATATAACTCTAATCAGGGCTTTCCGGGCCTTAGCGGATCACTAATAGTCAGGACCTAACTATAACCCCAGCTGTCTGGGAACTTAAAGGGCTCGGTGTAAAAAAATTTAAAAAACATTAAATTTCAATGTAAAAAAGTTATAATTATAATGCAATACTATTCAAACATTGTTTATAAATTAATAAAACATCAAACAAAGTTCATAAAGTTGAAACACTAACAGCTATTTCAGAATTTAATAAAGGTCTCCAAACTTGATTTCTAATTTTCTGTAACTTATTTTCCTATTTCGTGAGTTAATATTAATTAATAACTAAGTTAATAATTATTATTTGAGTAAGCTTATAATTAATAAGCTTGTTTCAGTGTTCCTACTTTTGTGTATTGTAATGAGAACTAAATATATATGCATGATTGAATATAGGTCATCGTTTATTAATTAATTTGAGTTAAATAATAATTGCATTTCTAGTTTGAACTTATATTTAACTTATATTTACTCACTCTTCTTCTACTTTAATTAAAATATAACTATATTTCATTACTAATAATTATAATATTATATATTATCATTACTCAAAAGTCTTAATTTGATATAAAATTGCATCCACCAGTACTCCGCTATTTTAAACTATAACATGCACAAATTTATCATTCACTTTAATTTTCAATTCTCTTTATTTCTTCATCCGTATTTGCTAAGTTTCCCTTAAGCTGAAAAAGAACAGGGCATTAGGCATTTACAATTTTAGGAGCTTATGAAATTTAACTAGATTTTAATTAGTCCATGTTGTTCATTTAGGTCCAAAAAAGATTGGTCTACACATATTTATGATTGTTCTTGGCACACATTTGGAAATAGGCATTATTAGATTATAAATTTGTCACACATACTAGTGCAATGTTTAGTGAAAACAATCGAAGCATCTCTCTTATTAGCTTTCTAGTTAAAAGTTAGATTAATGTTTAATTATTTTCTAATATATTTTTGCTTAGCTTTAACTTCCAAATAACTTACTCAACACTATATTATCATGCCAACGTATAGCCTATTGTCTCTATCATACTCTTATATTTTTCGTATTCGATAATTACTTGGTCTAAATCTACTTTTACCATTACGACGATCTTGTACTCTTTTAAGAGAGGAACATTCTAAAAGTGGACAAGTCGCTACTCGGCCTCGGCCAATCCAATTTATATCAAAATGTCAAAATAATCATTCAAGATAGTTGTCGACACATAGAGCCGACTAATCGGTGACTAGGCCGTTTAGGCGCCAAATAGGTCATTCCTGATTAGGCCTATTTCTTTATTTTAGGCCGACTAAATGCTGACTAGGCCGTTCTAACTTAATTTTTTTTAATATTGTGTTGTCATTTTCAAGAACCTCTTTAATTATTGTGTTGTTATTTTTAATATGTAAAACTTAAAATTTTAAAAGTTGAACTAATATGTGTTATTTTTTATTTTTAAATTATGACTTTATTGAATTTTGAGTTTCATGGTTGTTATCACTTATAATTATAATATTGAAAGTGGTGATGTTAATCTTTTTATTAGTCGATCTAGTCACTAGACCATAGAGAGTCGATCGATTAACGATGTTTAGAACATTGTGGGAGAGTAGAAAATATTTATTTAAAAAAAAGCTACAACCATGTCAAAATCTCATAGGTGTCCATTGGATTCGTGCATTCACAAAATTTTAATTAAAATTAATGTCATATTTCAATCTAACATTTTATTTTACATTTTCAAGCACATTTCAAGTAAGGCTAATATCACGTCCCACCCATGTTTGTAGTTGCACGATGCAACTGTTATAAAAAGAAATTAATTAACTCATACCTAATTAAAAGTTAAATCGGTATTATATATACCAATTTTACTGATTCACCATAAAATTAATTTACTATTAATACCTTATATTAAAATAATTAATATGTTTTAGTAATGTAATCAGTACTTTTTAATGAACTATCTTATAATTTTTAAATCAGTTTCACGGTTAAACGTGTTACACAATAATTTCTCCCACAAGTTATTTTACCGTTTGAATTGCACCGTATTACATATTGATTTACTAATCATCATATGATAATGACTCTGAGAAATATTGTTCTAATATAAAAAAAAGTTAGACAAAAATATATATAAACTCGAATCAACTTATTAATTTTAACTAGATATTTTCTTTATTTTTTTACTTTTTCGTTTTTGGTACTTTTATATAACATTTTGAAGTTCTTTAAATTATTTTTTACAAATTTATTTTTTTTATATTGAATTTTATATATCTTTTAAAAATTAGGTACTTTCTTAACTAATTTAAATTATAAGTATATTGGTTTAGAGAAAGTTATAGGCTCTATCTGATTTAAAAATGAAAAGTATGATATATTTTGACTAAAATAAAAATAAGTCCTAAATTTGATTTTAAAAAATGGATATAATTTGATTATAAAAAATAAAAAAGTATGTTCTAAAATAGATCATTTCACCTTTTATTTATGGCATCCTTTTGGGTTGGACAAATCAAATCAATACTAAAATATATCAAATGTTGAAGTAGGGTTTTTGGAGAGTGGCACAACTCTCTCCTCTCCGGATTGATAGGGATATGTATACTTCCATTCACATGGTACTACCATTAAATATAACTTTGATAAATCCCTATTTATTATTCATTTTGCACCATTTTCCATTCCGAGGGATGCACAACTTACACTTCAAATATGGGGTTAGAGCGAGGCAGTGTGTTCCTACACTTCCATTTTAATATGTGCATTTTATGACCAGCTCACATGACCATCGGGCTCCTCACTTGAGTGAGTGGCCGGATTTCAATTCCCTAATAACAAAGTAGGAGAGAGATATAAGGTTGGCTGTGAGATATTCTTAGAGTGTTTGGAGACTAGGTGAACTAACTTCTAACTACTAACATTTACCTATAAAAAATAAAAATATGTGCATTTTAAGACTCTGCATGACATGTATTTAATTAAATTTTATGTTTAATTTTGTTTTAAGTTTTTATTTTTCAAATGAACAGTAACACATTATTAGTGTTTTTTTTTATAATTGTATTATTATTTACTTTTTTGAATATTACTAATTAATTTTTGAGGTGCACATTGTGCATGCTAGGATTATTTTATTTTTTAAATAAAAATATTATCACTTTTACTATAAACTATATTAATTTAAGACAAATTTTTAATAATAATGATAAGTATTACGTTTAAATAAATTTCCTTTTAAGTACATTAATTGTTAATATTCTTGACTATTTTAAATGGTGCAATTCACTCGCTAGCTATTGACGATCCTAATTTGTATCGTAACAAACTCTCCCTATTTCATTTTCTAAATTGTTAATGTGGCATTTAAATTTTGTTTTATTATAAAGATGATCCAAATCAGGCTTCACGACATAATCTATTTTTGGGGTATGTATAGTAATTTGAGAGGCCAGTGATGTTTTATGAAATGATGAATAAAAAAAAAACGGCTTTTAGCGACCGCCAATGAAGCGGTCGCTAATAATCAAAATAGCGACCGCTTTTGCGACCGCTTTGGTGTTTTGGTAAAGTTTGGAAAGTTAGCGACCATATTGCGACCGTCGAAAACGGTCGCAAATATATTAGTTAAGTAATTAGCGATCGCCGTACGGCGGTCGCAAACCAAAATACGATCGCTAAATTTTAAACCTATACATGGCAACCCGGAAAAGAAGAACCCGTTTGTTTCTTTAATATTAGCGACCGCTTTTTGGCGGTCGCAAATAAAAACATTAATTTTGTGACCGCCTTAGCGGTCGCTAAAATCGTATCCAGTTTAGGGTAGTTGCGCTTTTATTGGCCCATTTAATTTTACAATTTAGCGACCGCTAGGTTAAAAATGACGGTCGCTAAAACGCGATTATAGAACATAATCTGCTTCTTTTTTCTTCAGTTTTTTCGGGGAAAAAACTCCACTCCCACCCCAAAAATCTCCCAAATTCAAACGAGCATTGTTTCAACGTGTTGGTGGCAATTGTGGAGGTCTATTATTATATTGTGCTTGTTGCTTCTAATTCACCGTATGTTTTTACAATTTTACCATTTAATTTTTAATTTTGTGTATTATATATGTTTTATAAGTGTTCTTGTGACTAATTAAATTTTAGAATTTATAATATGCATGTATTAGAATTGATAATGTGAATAATTATTGTAATTGATTATAGTTGATTTTTTGTTTAAAAAAATTGGATATATTTGTTTATAGTCGAAACTCTGCCGATTTTTTTTATAATTTATATGTGATGTATTTTTAATTTGTAACAGATGGAACTCCCTGATTGTCGTTGGATGTATGAAATGTCTCGTTTGATACAAGGAAATATGAATTATGAATTTTGCGAGAAACTTGATGAGTTTATTACGTTTGCCTGTAGTAAACCAAATTGCATGGATAGTTGTGGTCGGATTAGATATCTTTGTTCAGGCAAAAAGTGCAGTAACAGAAGATTTTTTAGCATAGATGAGGTTAAAACTCATCTTGTGGGTTCGATTTTGCTCCATTTTATTATAATTGGACCAGATATGGCGAAAGCAGGTGGAATTATAATTTGGAAATAGTAATTACCTTCTATGATCAGATGAGTAGTTGTGGAGGTGAGAGATTTGAGATTGGTGGTTCGAGCTGTGACCCGTCTACACCATTGGATGAGCTAGATGAATTCCAACGGTATCATACGATGATTGATGAGTCTGGTTAGGGTGTTCACCACACAGCCATGGAGGAGGAACCAAATCCCCGTTCAAAGAAATTTTTCAAGATGCTCAAATTTGTCGATCAAAAATTGTTTCCTGGTTGTGATACTGAGACTCGGTTGTCATTCAACGCTCAGATGTTGTCCATCAAAACTGAAGGCAAAGTGAGTCAGAAAGTCTACAATCAATTCGCAAAGTTATTCAAACGGGCCCTACCTAAAGAGAACCCAGCGCCAGAAAATTTTTATCAAAGTAAGAGGCTGTTGAAGGATATGGGTTTACCGTTTGAGAAGATTGATTGTTGTACCAATGGTTGCATGCTGTTTTGGGGCGACGACAAGAGCATTAATCAGTGCAGGATGTGCAGCCACCCTAGGTTCAAAGCCTCTGATCATAGGAAGAATACAGCTTTCAAATCGATGTATTATCTTCCCATCACTTCTCGTCTAGAGAGGTTATATCAGTCGAATGCCACTGCAAAAGACATGACATGGCATGCTGAGGAGTGTTCTGGTCAGAATTCCGGAGAGATGCGTCATCCTGCAGACTCTAATGCGTGGAGACATCTTGATAGAGAGTTCCTAGATTTTGCGAGTGAGAAGCGAAATGTGAGACTTGGTTTGTGCACAGACGGATTTGCTCCATTCGGTATGCACAGGAAAAAGTATTCTTTGTGGCCTGTTTTGTTGACTCCGTACAATCTACCTCCTTGGTTGTGCATGACGCCTCAACACATATTTCTTACTGTGTTGGTGTCTGGTCCTCACAACCCGAAGCATAAACTGGATGTCTACCTTCAGACGTTGATTAAAGAGTTGTTATGTTTGTGGCATTCGGGAGTAGAGACGTATGACGTGTACCAAAAGGAGAACTTCACGTTATGGGCTGCTGTTTTATGGACCATCAGCGACTTTCCAGCATATTCTATGTTATCTGGGTGGTCGACAGCTGGAAGACTAGTGTGCCCGTACTGCATGGATGAGTCTGATGCATTTTATCGTCCAAAGAGTATAAAGATATCATGGTTCGACCACAGGAAGTTTCTATGTGATGATCATGCCTTTCGGAGGGACAGACAAAATTTTCTGAAGGGTAGACCTCCTGTAAAGCGTCCAAGGCCACGAGTTCGAACAAGTATTTATACATTGTTTATATTTTAACCAGTACTTAATTATTATAAGAGTTTGATGTATTTAGTTTAACAATACTCATTTTATTTTAGGTGATTCGTTGTTGAGAGAGGTTACAGTAACTGACTTGTGAAAAATGACTGAGGAGCACGCAATGGAACACAATAAACGGATCCCAAGAGGTTGGAAGAAGAGGAGCATCTTTTTTATTAGACACAACTTGGATGTGATGCATATAGAGACTAATGTGTTTGATAACTTGTTCCACACGATTTTGAATACAGAAGGCAAGACCAAAGACAATGCAAAATCCAGACAAGAGTTAAGTCAGTTCTATTCTCGTCCTAGTCTGTCCAGTGGTCGACGATCAGGTGAGTTTCCACAAGCATGCTACCAAATTTCCAAAGTAGAGAAGAAAAGATTATGTCAATGGGTGAAGGAACTGCGCTTTCCGGACAATTACGTGTCCACATGGGTAGGTGATTAGGGTCATATAATTGCATCTTTTAGCATTCATTTCTATATGGTTTTGATGATATTATATTTATATTTGACCCTAATTTGCTATGAATTGTGCTATTGACCCTTTGGTGGCAAGAAAGTGTGCTTTGTAGAAGTAAACGAGCAAAAATGAGGATTCCTGACTAATGGAAAGGAGATGATGGAATCCGAACCCATGGATATGTTTCTTATACTTAATTGAAGACTCTAGGAAGTTTAGACGAGCCGTGGGATCGAATATAAAAAGTCAAAAATCGGACGTGGAGTTTACACTACGATCGAGCGGCTCAAGAAGGGTGATCGAGCGCCTGCCTTCTGGAGCTCGAGTGGATTTCACCTGTACAGCCGAATCACCACCGCTCGACCACGAGTCGTGACCGCCGCCCTGAAGCCGTCCGAGCGCTGGGTCCGATTTTGGGTATTTTAAGGGCGATTCCATCCCTTCGCGCGTTTAATGAGGGATATAATGGTCCAAGCATAGGGGTACTATATATACTTCAGACTTCTTAGATCATTCTACACATCATCATTCACTCTCTAGATTCTTAGAAGTTAGGGGAAGTTACTAGTTGGGTTTATTAGATTTCTTCACACGATTTCCTCGATTACTTTTGATCTACCGTACGGATCATTAATCAGTTTGTTCCTGCACTCTCGTCACATCAAGAGCTACGTTTTGACCAATTGAATTGTATTTTCCAGTGGCGGATCATTAGATAGATTTTCAAGGTAGTGAGTATCTTTACCAATTCTCTTGTAATAGGTAAGTCTTTGCAATTTCTCTTTAAATTCATTGTCATGATGCATGATTGTAGTTAGCTTAATTGTTCAATTGTTATTCAAATTAGCCATGGGCTAATACTCTTTTGCAATGATGTATGATTCCTATGGAGTAATATGGTGCTATTGTTGATCTTATGAATGTTATGAGATGTTGGATGATTGATTCTTTACAATTGTGATATGTATGAATACTTGGCATGTTTAATTGATTGTTATGGCCATTAGGGAAATAGCAATACATGAGAATTGAGCTCTATTCCTTAATATTCTTGTAATTAGGCCATGCATGCTAGGTGTTCGATGAAATTCCTATGATAATGAGAATTATTCTTAGTGAATAGGCACTACAATTGGAGCTTTAATGTGTAATTAGGGAAACCTATGCACCTTGATGAGGCCTTGGCTAATTAATTATCCAATAGATCATTGCATGATTAAGTGATACAACACCATATGAAACATTGGATAGTAAACTAATGCATATTCTCTCCACTTGCTCACTTTTGCAAAGAGGTGATAGGTAGTTTACTATTCTTGACAAGCTTAGTAGATAAGAAACCATTCCCTTTTTATTGCTTATTTGAGTTTCGAATTTGAACAACAATTATACCTTGCAATCTCCCATCTCCCTGTGTTCGATATTAAACTTGGTTACCTTGCTACTCCTACTATGATCACGTGCACTTGCGTGTTACACATTTTAGGCAAAAAAGTTTTTGGCGCCGTTGCCGGGGAGATGGCTAGTTGTTTGGTTTGTTTTTTTTTTTTTCTTATTTTCAATTTTTTTACTATTTTTGGTGAGTGTTGATACTTGCTTATTTTTGTAGGAGTGTACTTGATTGAAGATGGGCGAATACAACCATTGCTCGTATTCTCCACAATACACATACTCTCCTAAGTCTTATACATATCAACCTCACCATATCAACCACCACCTCCACAAGAAGATCCTTATCCTCCTATACCTTACCATCAAGAAGAAAATCTTCCAAGCCACATTGATGATACTCTAGTTTACATCCTTAATCAACTTGAAGAAATTCAAAGGGAGGACGAAAGAAGCTTTGAGGAGACCAATGTGAAGATTGATGAAATGTTCAAATCTCAAGGAGATCAAATTAAGAGATTAGAGCTCCAATTGGAGCAATTGACCCAACAAGCCCATGAGATTTGTGAAGAAAACTTGGAGGAGGAAGATGTGGGTAATTTAGAAGATTCAAGAGGGGGAATGGAGAAAGAACAAGAAGAGGAAGATGAATGTCCACTCATGGACATGAGCTTCATGAAAAAAAAATAACAAAATAAAGTGGAAGAGGAGCCTACACTTGAAATAAGCATTTCTAAACCCTTGGACTCTTCTACTTGTGCTATATTGGATAATGTTGTTTATTGTGAATTTATCTTGCCTCTTGAATTGATTGATGATAAGATTGAAATGAGAATCCTCTTGAATCTATTTGATAGTAGGAAATGGGGGTGGAATGGTGTTTTGAGAAGAAATAAAGAAGAATATGCATGTGCTTACAAGTATAAAATGAAAAGGAAAGTAGGTGTTTGGGATAAAAATCCTACTTGTTTCCTTAATCATGAAGCTATGAGATTGTTGTTTGATGGGGAGAATGAAATATATCCTTGGCCATTTAGCTAACATTGGTGTCGTCTGGCTAGATGGGAGGTAACCCATCCTTAAAATTTTCTTGCTTATTAGGTTTTCTTTGTAGTTGAGATAGCTTATTTGTTTTGATTTACTTCATATGAGGTAGTGTGTTTTCTTACCTTGGTTGGTGCATGTGATTTATCCTAGTTTGGGGGTGTTGCCTCTTGTTATATATGGTGATTTCTTGGTTTAGTTGATCTTATATTTGCTTTATTGGTCATTGATTCATTGTAAATCCTATTTTCATCATCAGAAAAAGTTTGGGGGGGGGGGGTGTTTCCTTTTAAAATTGTAGATTGGCAATGACATTTGTGAGCTTGAGAAGGATGTATTGAGGAGAATTCTCTCTCACTTGGCCAAGAAGGACATTTTCGTGTAAGTGACAAGTCATTCTCCTATTCTTAATCCCAACTCAAGGTATGTCTTTACACTTATCTCTCTCTATTTGTTTCTATTCCTAGGTTTAGTTTGCCTGATTTTATATTGCTATTTTGATCTTATTGATTGATTCTTGTTGTATTGTGCTTTGATTTGAGTATTGCATGATCTTTTCTTCACTTTTGCCAAACTTTTTAGATCCTTGGTCAAAAAAAGTTTGGGAGTGTGTTCGTTTCGTAATTCTCATTGCAATGCTATGCTTATGTTGATTATTAGTGTTCCTATGATGTTTTGGATCATATGCTTATGTTGATGACTTGTTTTGTTTGTTATGATTGCCTTATTGTTGCTAGTTTAGAGTGATGGATGCATGAGATATGCTTATGATTGTGTGGATGAGTTGGTAGTTCATGTTAGATGTAGTGGACTTATCATTTGATTCAAGTTTTGTCTAGTTTGCTATTGATTCTATCATTCTTGATACTTTGATGATTTGAGCATGTTGATATGATATGAGTCATGATCAACCTAACCCGTGAGTTTTGAGCCATCTATGTCCGTTTCAATCTGGAACGGATGATATTCTTTGATGTGAGTTCCACACACATGTGCATTATACTCTAGAACTGTGCTTTGGTCTTATTTGAGGCTACATTATATGAAGATTTTACATGATATGATTTGAGGCATTCTTTGATCTATATTGAGTCACTTTGCCATATGAGTCTACCAATGATATTATAATCCATTGTTTGTCATTTTGTGCCTTTAAACCTTTCCGTTGGCTAACTACACTTTAAGCCATTTTCCTTCCTTTTTGGAACTCTCTTGTCCATATGATTAGTAGAGTGAAAAGAAGGAAGGAAGATTGGTGATTTGATGAAGAACTTGGTGGCCAAGGTGGAAAGAAATTCTATGCATGGATTGATGTGAAAAGAAGGTTCAAAAGCAAGTGCTTGCAAGGATAGAAAAAGGTTGACTTTTTACAAAAATATGGTCAAGTTGACTTGTGTTGTGAGTATGATCACAATTTGTCAAAAAGGGAAGAATGATCTTTGAAAGTGTGATTTTGAAAGAGCATGAAGAGTATGTGCAATATTGCATGAAGATTTGGATGATTATTTCATGATTCCTTCTATGCTTTACTAATCATATTTAGTCACTTTTATCCATTTGTTCCTTCCCTACCAAAGAGCCAACACTACAACCTTACGAAAGTCCTCATTCATGTGTGAATGATTTGTCATATCAAGTGGTGGAGAAAGTAGACTTGAGCCAAGCTTATGGTAGTATGTGTATGTGGTGTGATGATTGAGTGAACTTATACACTTGAGGGTTGAGTTATACACTTATCATGTGAGGATCTTGACTCATTTATTTGATATTTTTTTTATTGATTCATTGTTGATGATTGATTATATGAAATTAGATGCTAGATTTGCTTGACATTGATTGATATTTTCATGGCATTTGACTTGCGCTTGATGCTTCATTGATACAATTATTCTCCTATCTTATCGCTTCGTTGCTCGAGGTCAAGCAACAATCTAGTTTGGGGGTGTGATTAGGGTCATAATTTCATCTTTTAGCATTCATTTCTATATGGTTTTGATGATATTATATTCATATTTGACCCTAATTTGCTATGAATTGTGCTATTGACCCTTTGGTGGCAAGAAAGTGTGCTTTGTAGGAGTAAACGAGCAAAAATGAGGAATTTTTGACTATTGGAAGGGAGATGATGGAATCCGAGCCCATGGAGATGTTTCTTATACTCAATTGAAGATCTTAGGAAGCTTAGACGAGCCGTGGGATCGAATATGAAAAAGTTGAAAATCGGACGTGGAGTTTACACTACGATCGAGCGGCTCAAGAAGGGCGATCGAGTGCCTGCCTTCTGGCGCTCGAGCGGATTTCACTTGTACAACCGAATTACCGCCGCGCGACCACGAGCCGTGAACGCCGTCCAAGCGCCGCCCTGAAGCCGTCCGAGCGCTGGGTCTGATTTTGGGTATTTTAAGGGCGATTCCGTACTTTCACGCGTTTAATGAGGGATATAATGGTCCAAGCCTAAGGGGTACTATATATACTTCATACTTCTTAGATCATTCTACACATCATCATTCACTCTCTAGATTCTTAGAAGTTAGGGGAAGTTACTAGTTGGGTTTATTAGATTTCTTCACACGATTTCCTCGACTACTTTTGATCTACCGTATGGATCGTTAATCCGTTTGTTCCTTCACTCTCGTCACATCAAGAGCTACGTTTTGACAGATTGAATTGTATTTTCCATAGGCGGATCATTAGATAGATTTTCAAGGTAGTGAGTATCTTTACCAATTCTCTTGTAATAGGTAAGTCTTTGCAATTTCTCTTTAAATTCATTGTCATGATGATTGTGGTTAGCTTAATTGTTCAATTGTTATCCAAATTAGACATGGGCTAATACTATTTTGCAATGATGTATGATTCCTATGGAGTAATATGGTGCTATTGTTGATCTTATGAATGTTATGAGATGTTGGATGATTGATTCTCTACAATTGCGATATGTATGAATACTTGGCATGTTTAATTGATTGTTAGGGCCATTAGGGAAGTAGCAATACATGAGAATTGAGTTTTTTTCCTTAATATTCTTGTAATTAGGCCATGCATGCTAGGTGTTTGATGAAATTCCTAGGATAATGAGAATTATTCTTAGTGAATAGGCACTACAATTGGAGCTTTAATGTGTAATTAGGGAAACCTATGCACCTTGATGAGGCCTTGCCTAATTGATTATCCAATAGATCATTGCATGATTAAGTGATACAACACCATATGAAACATAGGATAGTACACTAATGCATATTCTCTCCACTTGCTCACTTTTGCAAAAAGGTGATAGGTAGTTTACTATTCTTGACAAGCTTAGTAGATAAGAAACCATTCCCCTTTTATTGCTTATTCAAGTTTCGAATTTGAACAACAATTGTACCTTGCAATCTCCCATCTCCCTGTGTTCGATATTAAACTTTGTTACCTTGTTACTCCTACTACGATCATGTGCACTTGCGTGTTACACATTTTAGGCAAATAAGTTTTTGGCGCCGTTGCCGGGGAGATGGCTAGTTGTTTGGTTTTTGTTTTTTTTCTTATTTTTGATTTTTTTTACTATTTTTGGTGAGTGTTGATACTTGCTTATTTTTGTAGGAGTGTACTTGATTGAAGATGGACGAATACAACCATTGCTCGTATTCTCCACAATACACATACTCTCATAAGTCTTATACATATCAACCTCACCCATATCAACCAACACCTTCACAAGAAGATCCTTATCCTCCTATACCTTACCATCAAGAAGAAAATCTTCCAAGCCACATTGAAGATACTCTAGTGTACATCCTCAATCAATTTGAAGAAATTCAAAGGGAGGACGAAAGACGCTTTGAGGAGACCAATGTGAAGATTGATGAAATGTTCAAATCTCAAGGAGATCAAATTAAGAGCTTAGAGCTCCAATTGGAGCAATTGACCCAACAAGCCCATGAGATTTGTGAAGAAAACTTGGAGGAGGAAGATAGGGGTAATTTAGAAGATTGAAGAGGAGGAATGGAGAAAGAACAAGAAGAGGAAGATGAATGTCCACTCATTGACATGAGCTTCATGGAAAAAGAACAACAAAATAAAGTGGAAGAGGAGCCTACACTTGAAATAAGCATTTCTAAACCCTTGGACTCTTCTACTTGTGCTATATTGGATAATGTTGTTTATTGTGAATTTATCTTGCCTCTTGAATTGATTGATGATAAGATTGAAATGAGAATCCTCTTGAATCTATTTGATAGTAGGAAATGGGGGTGAAATGGTGTTTTGAGAAGAAATGAAGAAGAATATGCATGTGCTTACAAGTATAAAATGAAAAGGAAAGTAGGTGTTTGGGGTAGAAATCCTACTTGTTTCCTTAATCATGAAGCTATGAGATTGTTGTTGGATGGGGAGAATGAAATATGTCCTTGGCCATTTAGCTAACATTGGTGTCGTCCGGCTAGGGGACGTTAAATCCAAGCGCTAGATGGGAGGCAACAATTATACCTTTGAGTTTCGAATTTTAGTTTCAATTATACCTTGCAATCTCCCATCTCCCTGTGTTCGATATTAAACTTGGTTACCTTGCTACTCCTACTACGATCACGTGCACTTGCGTGTTACACATTTTAGGCAAACAGTAGGTCGTTTAAGCCAGAAATTGGGAAGATCGGTCCGATGAAGAGTCATGACTGTCTTGTTTTTATGCAGCGGTTGCTACCGATTGTCTTTCGGTATACACTTCCGAAGCATGTATGGAGTGTCATCACAGAATTGAGTCTATTTTTCAGAGACTTTAACGGCCTCAATGATTAAAGTGGACGACATGCAGCGTTTGGATAGAGACATCCCTGTTTTATTGTGCAAGTTGGAAAAACTTTTTCCACCCAGTTTCTTTGACTCGATGGAGCACTTACCTGTTCATTTACCGTATGAAGCTTTACATGGTGGTCCAGTGTAGTATAGGTGGATGTACACTTTTGAGAGGTAAGTATAAATTTATTTATTTGTTTCTTTCTTTCTAATTATTATGTTATTTTATTGTTCATGAACTTACTATTTTTAGGTATCTCCACATCTTGAAACGTAATATTGGAAATACAGCACACATTGAAGCATCCATTGTCAATGCTTATCTTACTGAAGAGGTTGGTACATTCTGTTCTTATTACTTCGGCGATCAAGTTCAAACGAGGATCAGAAATAAGCGGTCGCTAAATTAAATTAACGACTGCATAAAGGCAGTCGTTAAATTTAAAAAACCAAACTGGGTCAATATCCGGTAGGTTTTTGCACTCTTCTAGAACTCAAAGATCCTAAACCTCTACCCCACGAAATTCCCCACCTCGATTCAATTACTCTAGCCCATAAACTCCTGCGATCACTATAAAATCTCCAAACCCATTTTCCCAACAAAGCTTTGTTAAAACATTCTACATCCTTAACTCCTAGTCCCCCAAAAATTTTTGGTCTACAAATAGTTGACCATTTCACCCAAGAAATTTTATTCTCATTCTCTCTCCCTCCCCAAAGAAAGTTTCTTTGCAATTTAACGATTTCACTCACCACATTTTTAGGAACTCGGAAGGTGGACAAAAAATAGATAGGTAATGATGAAAGAACAGCATTTACTAGAGTCAGTCTTCCTCCGATTGAGATTTTCAACCCCTCCCACTTTCTCAAACGGTTCTTGATCTTTTGGACTATGTAATCCCATTCTGAAAGTCGCCTATGAGGGCTGCCCACTTTCACTCCCAGGTACAAGAATGGTAGTGAAGCCACTTGAACTCCAAGGATTTCTGCTAATTCGTTCAACGATCTTTCTGGAACATTTACCAAATAAAGGCAGCACTTATCTCTATTTATTTTGAGTCCCGACATCAACTCAATCAAACAAAGGAACTCCTTCAAGAATCTCGCATTAGCCGCTTTTGCATTCCCAAGAAAAATTGTGTCATCTGCAAACTGTAAATGTGAAATGACCACTTCATTTCCTCCTACTTTAAGAGGCTCAACGTGTTTTTTCTCCACTGCATTATTCATCAAGATCGATAATCCCTCAGCTGCCAGAAGGAAAAGAAATGGGGACAAAGGATCCCCCTGTCTCAATCCCCGTTCCAAATTGAAGGTCTCTGTTGGGCTTCCATTAACCAAGATAGAAGCTGATGCCGATGAAACACATTCCATGATCCAAGAAATCCACCTTTGACTGAAATTGAAACATCTCATTATTGCCTCCAAGTATCTCCAATCCACCGAGTCATATGCTTTTGCAAAATCGATTTTGAACAACATGCACTCTTTTCTTCTTCTCCTTGCATCATCTATGACTTCATTCAGTATAACCACGGAGTCAAGAATATGTCTCTCTCTTACAAATGCTGATTGTTGGTCTGAGATAATGAACTCCAATACCTTGCTCAATCTTCTCGAGAGAATTTTGTAGATTCCCCCCACAAGAGTGATTGGTCTGAAATCTTGAAGACTATGAGCTTCCTCTTTTTTCGGTATGAGAAAAATAAAAGAAGTATTCAATCCCTTGGCCAATTTACCGTTGGAGTGGAATTCCGCAAGGAAATTCATGAAATCTTCCCTATACACTCCCCAAAACTTGTTGTAGAAGTTGAAGTTAAAAGCATCGGGCCCCAGGCTTTTTGAGTTGTCGCAATCTTTAATGGCACTTAGCACTTCTTCCTCGGTGAAAGGGCTGTGAGCATCGCATTATCAGCCTCCGATATGGTCTTTCTCGCAAAGCCTGCTTCTGGGATAGGTCTGTGAACACTTTCAGCTTTGAAGTGATCTCGAAAGAACTCGAAGATACCTTGCTTGACCACTGGTACTTCCTTCCTCCATGCTCCATTGATTGTTAGCCCAGTGATTTCGTTTCTCTTTCGTCTCCTGTTTATCATCATGTGAAAAAATTTCGAGTTTGCATCCCCATCTCTGAGCCATCTACATCTAGCCTTTTGTTGAATCAGGCTATCCCCGCATTTTAGGTCCAACAGCAGCCTCGCTCTAGCCTCGTTTCTACTCATAGCTTCTTGTTCCGAAAGCCCCATAGCATCGTCCACCATGTCCATCTTATAAATCTCTTCTTTTCTCTCCACTATTCTCTTATCCATTAGCCCGAACCTCTCTTTGTTCCACGTTTTTAGGTCATCCTTAAGTTGTTTGAATTTCTCTTTCAAAATGAAACCACTCCAACCGTGCACTACATGCTTTTTCCAGCTCTCTTCTACCACTTTTCTGAACTCTGGATGTTGCTGCCATGCATTAATGTACCTGAACGGTTTGGGTCCCCAGTCCTTCGTCTTCACTACCATTCGAATCGGGCAATGATCTGAAATAGATCTCTTCATGCCTATCAGAGTAGTTCCAGGCCATTTCTCCAGCCAATCGTTGTTTACGAGAATCCGGTCTAATCTGCTTTTGCAAGACCCATTTGAACTATACCAAGTATAAGATCTCCCCTGTAGAGGTAAATCAATTAGATGTGAATCTCTCAAGAAGCTGTCGAAGGCCCTTATATCATTCCTGCATGAAGACTCACTCATCCCTGACCTTTCTGAGTCCCTTCTATCGAGTTAAAGTCACCACACATACACAAACAACAGTTTTGATTTTGTTCAATCACCGTCTGAAGATTATCCCATAGTTCTATCCTTTCATTTAATGGGCAAGGTGCATATACATTTATGATACAACAATTCACATTCTCTGCATGCCACAACCCATTCACTAATACCACTCCTTTCATATGCCAACAGCTTGCAACAGAAAACTTCTCAGAATTCCAAATAGAACGATTCCCCCAAACCTACCCTCTGATTCCCTGTAGTACCATCCATAATTCCCACTCCCCCAAATGGATCGACAACAATATATATTACCTCTAACTTAGATTCTTGAATGCAACAAAAATCGATACCTTAATTTTTGATCAATTCTCTAATTCCCTCTTCTTTGTCCTGCTCCCAATTCCACGTATATTTTATGATAAGATTTTCATTGGTGACTCTTGTTGTGGATCGTCTTGCTCTTTTCTTGGTTCTCTTCAATGTTCTTGACGGATTTCCTCACCTGTTTATCATTTGCCTTCTTCTTCCCAGGTACTTCGAGCCCTAACTCCTTCCCTAAATTCCAGATTTTCTCGGATTCCACCTTCTTTTTCCTCCATGTATTGATCTTTTTTTGCGTTTTCTTCGTTTTGGCCTCCCTATCCTTTGATGTCTCTATCTCAGAAATAAAAGCCTTAAATTGCGCCTCCTCCATTTTCTTCTTGCTTTGTTTAGAAATCGGTCCTAATTTCTCCGATGATGTTCGTGCTTCTCCGATCCCAACATGATTCGCCTCATCAATGTTGACCCGGTGCGATTGAAACTCCTTATTCCATTAATAATTACGCAATATATAAATATATTCTTTAATTTTTATCTTTTACTTACGTACATTGATTAATTAATATTCCCTTAATTATAAAAAATATATTTTACTTATGTAAATGCAACACATCGACTTTCATATTAAAATTCATGAAAAGTTAAATAAAAAATTGAGATAAAATGATATATTATTTATTTATTATTTACTTCCTAAATCAATTTTTACATTTTTCTTTTTTGCTTGGAAAAAAATAATAACATTTAAACAAAAGAAAGAAAGCATCACGAATGCCACCAAAAGTATTTACAAAAGGGACAAATAACCAACTAAACTATCAAAGTAAGAAAAGTTTGGGTTCTCTCATTCATTGCTATAAGCATAATTTGTTATTAGAAAGCAGAGAAAAAAGAGTGCTGGTAAAAATTCTGACACTATCATTAATATTGCGTCCAATATTCATTTCCACGCTTTAAAATACTAGAAAACATATTCATAGAATCATAATCAATATTTTCACACTATTCACATATTTGCATAAAATAATACTCTTTCCGTTCCAAAACTACTTTCACACTTTTCATATTTTGACGTCACAACTCTATTTTCATACACTTAAAAAGGAAATATTTTACACTCCCAAAAATCAATAAAATACACTTTTTTATTTTATTATTTAAATTTACACTCACATAGTTCTGGGACAAAAGGAGTATTATTTTCAAAGTCACACACATGTTCAATTCAGCCAATTCTTATAAATAATTTTTTTAAAACATCTCTTAATATTATACTCATTACACATTTTTCAAGCATATATCTAAAATTGTGTGGAAAACAAATATAAAACAAAAAATATAAAAATACTAACCAGGTGAGTTAGCTCACCTGGCCACCGGGCTCCTCACTTGTATAAGTGACCCGGGTTTCGATTCCCTTTGAGAATGAATAGGAGGGAGATATAAGGTTGACTTGGAGATATGAGTGTATGAAGACTTGGTGTACTAACTTCTAACAATTAAAAAAAGAAGCATTGATTTACGTGCACACTCACAAACCCATACATATATTTATCTATATGTCACTATTTTATATATAAAATATATTTTATTTAAAAAATATGTCGTTCCGTAGGGTGCAAATTCCCACTGGACGGAGGAAATATAAATTCCTACTGCGACCGGCACGTCTTTATCATAAAAACGGAAGGTAGGAATACGGATGTGGTCCCACCTATAGCTTAATCAGATTCCGGAACGTGGTAGGAATCTCCTACACAGGCCCTCACCTTTGCACAGGTGGCGCACCCCAGCTGTACTTCAATTTTTGCTCAACTGAGTCAACTCGCCCAATTTTTTATGGTTTTTTTTTCTTTCAAGGGATTGAATAAAATACAGTGGGAGGAACTATAATTCTAAAATATTAAGTAGTGTGCTATACTTTCTAAAAGACATTGGAAGAAATAAACTAGTTGCCATGTGCACGGCTTTTCGTGTAGGACTTTTATATCATTATTATTCGTTTTGTTAATTAGTAATGTCAAAAGTTTTATTATATAATATTATATATTAATTCTAAAATATGTATTTATATTAGCATTCAAGAATATAATTTACTTGATTAATTTGTTTACATGCATGTTAAAAAATAATACTCTCTCCGTCCCAAAACTACTTTCACATTTTTCTTATTTGGACGTCTCAACTCTTCTTTCACACACCAAAAAAGGAAACTTTTCTCTCTCACAAAAGTCAACAAAATACACTTTTTCTTATTTTATTATTTAACTTTACACTCACATATTTACTTTTTCTTGGTTCGCGTGCCCAAAACTACTATGAAAGTAGTTCCAGGACGGAGGAAGTACTACCTTAAAATCGTTTGTTTTCTACATATTTTAGAAAACATAGATAAAATAATAATATTCTTGCATATTGCGTGATTTATTAATGAATTAAGTAATTATTTGTAAATATAAAATTAATATTATATAAAATAATTAAGTGATGAAGTAAAGAATATTGTTGATTAAAACAAAATAAATACAATTTTTTTGTGGATGCAGAGATTACAAAATATAAGTATTTATGAGAATCGGTTCAACCGATTGAACCGGAAACTGATCATAGAACCGATTAATTTATAATTACTCCCAAAAACTATTTTAAAGGTTAGACCGAGAAACACGGACTAGAATCATCAAAAATTGAAAAATTTGGTCAAATTCAAAAAAAAAAAAAACAAAGTTGAACGCTCAATTTTTATTTTATAATTTTATTTTAATTTTTTTGTTTTTATTAAATTAAATTGTGAGACAATTGTCAAGCTCAATTTTTTTTCTCTACAATCTACATTTTAAAATTTAGTAATAATATTTTAATTTAAAATTTCATTATCCATGAATTATGAATTATGTCATAGGCTTTTTTGTCGTCGGTATTCGGTTAAAGGATCAATTAATTCGGAGGCCCATAACCCAACGTTCACTAGCGTGGTGATCTCACTTTCAAGCCAATGCAAAGTTTTGTATGGACGTACCTTGTGAGTTTTAAACCTGAGACCTAAAGAAAAACATATTCCTAAATCACAAACACTCGCCACTAGACCAACCCATGAGGGTTGAATCATGTCATAGACTACAGTACGATATTATATTTTGAGTTATTTTGAATATTTTGATTTAAATTTTCTATGATTTTATTGTGTTTATTTTAATATGAAATTTATAATTTATTAAAATTTTATATGAGAATATTTAATTTAATTTATGTTTTAATTCAATATAGATAATATTAAAAAAAATTAGATCGAAATATTTTTTATGGTTTGACCGTCAGTCCAGTGGATTGGACTGATACCAACTTATTAGTTTAATCATCAATCCGATTTTGATAATACTGCAAACTATAAGTGTTTTAATTGTCATTTTGTCAAACTAGATTCTTTTTGAGTTTTACGTAAATGCAGCTGGAATTAATGGTTCAACAGAATAACCAGTACAGATAAAATTTAATGGTGGTAATTGATGATTAATGCAATAATGAATGCTTAAATGTAGCAGTGTGGAGAACTCAACTAATGTTCTTTTGTCAACGTTTACTTTATTTGAAAATTCTTGAATGAAATTGTAATTAAAATAAATATATAATAATTATGTATAATAGTTAATGAACATAAAAAAGAATAATTTGAATATTTTTCTCTTTTTATATTCCTAGTCCCCAATCATTTTATTGTACCACAATTAAATAATTAATATTTTGTCTTTTTTTTATTTTAAGATTTAGAGCACAACCCTTAGTGATATAAACAACAAAGACACAATCATCCATCAAAAATATCAGAAGGCAGGGAGAGAAAAATTAATTAATTGCATTTTTATTGAAGAACTCAAAATAAATGTCTATAAGCTTTTCATCTCTTTACAACGTAGTTAAAAGCTCTGTTTATAGGGTGTGATTCTTGGTGAACAAGCCATTATTGTATTCTGTATAATGAGTATTGGAAAAAGTAAAGAAAGAAATACTGCAATTTAAAATAAAAATGAAACAAATAAAATCAAGACAAGAACTTGACCTTTTTCCGTAAGACAAAATATGCTTTGACTAGTGCTCGTAGGACATGCGTATCATCTTCAAGGTACAACGGTTTTACGTCTCTTTGTTAGTAGCACCACTAAACATAGAGAAACTATGAACTAATTAAAAATCTATGAACTGAACTCTAAATGCAGAGAGAAGTTTGAATGCTGAATGTAATGAATAAAGAATGAATGCAGACTACTCTATTTATAGGCAGATGGGCTTTTAAAAAAAATATTTGCAAGAACTTCCCACAATCTACTTTGACAATTTTGACCGCATTGAATACAAAACCGATTGAGGCACATAGACTCTTCTTTGGATGATTCTAGATCCTTCTGGATTGCTGGCATGGCATCCATTCGGATCGCCGATGCTGTTAATCTAAGGATCAAAATCAGAGAAATCTATCCGAATGACTGACCTAGCATAAATATAAAATCTAGATAAGATCTCTTCCAAATCAATGATATGGAGAATCCAAAGGACTTGAATCGGATCTCTTCCTAATCAGTGATGTGAAACCTTTCCAAATTGCAGACGTAGAGCATCCAAGGATCAGGATCAGATATCTTATCAGATCACTTATGTGGAACGTATCCCAATTGCTGGCATAAACGATGCATATTTTGGATCACTAACATAATAGATCCGTAGATATTCCGAGTCACCAATTTAGACCGACCCACCAGACCCATAATTTTGGGTCTTTAAAATATTAGAATGGACCAAAGACCCACCAAAGTTCACACCAGACACCATTTAAAGATCAATTGTCAAGATCTAAGGCCAAGGTCCAGGACCTAAATATAGGCATGGGCTCAGCTCGACTAGCTAAATGGTCAGGCGATAGTGTGCACGTGTATGTGTGTGTGTACACATGTGGTTCATGGGTTATGGTCCATGAACTTTATTTGAATATCGTACTCATAATCATACTCCTACTTATATATACATAAAATTCTTTACTGGTATTCCTATGTGGAATAGATGAAAATAACTCATACTTTATAACAATGTAAACAAATAGTTCTTGACATCAGTGTTTTATCCCTAATATCAAACTAGAGTAATCCCCCACATGAGTAAAAATTATACTTATAACAATGTAAACAAATAGTTCAGTTCATTTAAAACTTCATTGCTTCAAGATAAATAGCTTCTGGTTTTGAACTTTCCATAGTCGTACACCATCGGGTACACTGACAGCTTAGTGGACAGTGCCTTGAACTAGTCCTTTTTTAGTGTATACTGAATCAATAATGCAGGCACGCAACCCATATTTGACTTTGTTTCGTTCTCACATTTTTTTCTATTTTGATCATGGACACCCTTTGATTTCATAAATGTTTGATCGAGGAGGCCCTCACATCTCGTTTATGTAGTTGATCGTCTTTTGGGTATTCCGTCATACTCAATCTCTTTTGAAATCATTAAATTTTTTAAAACTTAACCTCTACCACATATTACAGGTCTCAAAACTTGATCTTGTACTATCAGGAATGATCATATTTCTCAAGTGTTTACTTTCACAACTTTCGCAGATTAGTTTTCCCATCGAACCAAGTTCTTGAGATCTCCAGATCATCATGGTTGTGTTACCACTGTTTCAGTTTTCTTTGTGGATTTTAAACTCATTTCTTCTATCAGCTTATTCATTTGATCTCGATGTATACTTTAAATGAATGGATCTGCAATGTTATCCTTAAACTTCACATAGTCAATGAATATTATACCGGTTGAGATCAAATGTCTAACGAAATTATGTCTACAATGCATATATCTAGACTGACTTATATTAATTTGAATTATATTATTAGTTTGAATGTTTATTCATATGCCCAATTACACGGTGCAATAGATATTTTAAAAGACCGACTTCTACTCCATGTGTCCAGTAAATATATACTCAGATGGAAACTGCATACACATTAATTAATATGAATAAAATATTAAATAAAGTGTCCCCATACGAATTTAATTAAAAATGGTTGGGAGTACTAAAAATTTAAGTACCCCCACCTCAGTACATCTGCATACTATTGTAGGGAATTGCAATTTTTTTATTGTAGAATACAGTCTACAAAATACAATTTAAAATTTACTGTTATAATAAAAAATTAAGATTTTCCCAAATTAGCAATATTTAAGTTTTACAAATCCTCATAATTAACTTATTTTAGGGTAATAATACTGATTTAATTCTCCTACATCAAGTGGTGATATTAAATCCACTATTAAACATTACACTAGAACTCAAGGGCGGATCATAAGCATGGCTGGGGTGGGCTGTAGCCCACCCTGATTTTTGAGAATTTCCTGTTAAGTACATATATTGAGCTTTTACAAAAAGTTGTAAAAATGTTTGATGTCCAAGTGGTATTAAACAAGATGCAAAATTTTTACCTCTTAATTGACTAGGGATCAATCCTTTCAACCAACACATTTTGGTAATTATATTTTACATATTCTTTTTAATTTGTTTTTTTAATAATCAATATATATCAACAATTCATTTTAACTTTATGTTCATTCAATTTTTGAGAAAATAACAAAACAATCAATAACTTTGTCTGAATTCAAATTTAGTCATTTATCTATTTATGCAATTTATTTTGAAAATTCATTTTAGCATTGCAATGACAAAACAAGTATTTTTAACTATGAGCCATGAGTAATTTATGAAATATTATGGAGAGTAATTATCTATCAAATTTTATGATTATCTATATTAAAAGATAATTTCTTAAACATATTATTCTTAAATCTGTTACCATTGCATTCTACTAGATAAGGGGCAAGACACAATTCTTTAATTAAAAAAATTGTTTTACAGTTTATTCTGTATTTATTTTAGGAGTAGGTCTCTTTTGAACTCAAGTTCACATGAACTCATATTACTGTTATGTTTAATCACTATTACTGTTATTCATATATACTATCACTGTTATAAAAATATACTTGATTTTTTAACAGTAATAATGAATATACATAACAGTGATAGTGTATATACATGACAATGATAGTTGAGAAATCGAGTTCACCGTGAACTCAGGTTCATACAAGTTTTTATCTTATTTTAAAATTTCAGCCCGTCCTATATTTTAATCCTGGCTCCGCCCTTGCTAGAACTCAATCATCATATTTCACAAACATTAATCAACACCAATAATTCATGAAGTAACTCACAAACTCTTAAAACTAACTTATCATAGGGTAATAATACTTATTTAAATCTCCTACATCATGTGGTGACATTAAATCCAGTATTAAACATTACATAGGAACTCAATCATCAGATTTTATCAACAATCAACACCAACAATTCATGGAGTGACTCACAAAACCCTCAGAATTAAATCATCGTAGGGTAATATTATTGATTTAAGTCTCCTACATCAAGTCGTAACATTATATCCAGTATTAAACATTACACAAGGACTCAATCATCAGATTGCATAAACAATCAACGCCATCAGCTCATGGAGTAGCTCAGCAATCCTCATAATTAACTTATTTTAGGGTAATAATATTGATTTAAGGCTCCTACATCAATTGGTGACATTAAATTTAATAAGAAACATTACACATGGACTCAATCATCACATTTCACAAACAATTTGTGGAGTAATTCATAAATCCTCAGAAATTAACTCATGATAGGGTTATAATACTAATTTAAATCTCCTAATTTAAATTAACTTTAATGAATTTTTAATGAGCATTACTATTTTAATTGGAATCTTTTTTTTGTCAATAAATAGTTGTTAGTAGTTAAAGTTTTCCAAATATTCCAAGATTTTTTTCTTAGCTACCTTAAAACTCCCTTAATTCATTTCTAAAGGAAATTGAACTTGGGTCACTCATTTAAGTGAGTAGCCCAGTAGCCAGATGAGCTAATCCACCTTATTAGTATTTTAATTGAATTGAGTTAAAGAATTTGATTTAGGCGTGTATAGAGTATTTTAATATTTACTAATGGCACAATATTTTTTCCTAAAATAAAAAGTATATAATTTTTATGAAAGGATAAAAAGGCAAATAAACATATTGTAAAATTCATTTATCTTAATAATTTGGGTGTGCCCCATGGATTCCCCATGCAACCATGCATGGCTCCCTCAATGGCACTATCCAATTGTTTGGCAAATGGATCTTGATAAAGAATCATACGAAATGATCAGCTTATTTTTTAATTATTGTTCATGCATGTAGTATAATGTTATAACTTATAAATAAGTTAAAAAAAAAACTAATATATATAATGTTATAACTTATAAATAATTTAAAAAACTAATACTCTCCGTGTTCTATTAATTTTCAATAACACACATTTTAAAAAGACTGCTATAATAATTTTTTAAATCAATAAATAAAAAATATTTTAAAATAAAATAAGCATTATAGAATTGAGTTACTATGTGAAACACGG
>JAPKLY010000613.1:108248-150810 GCA_026898435.1 Prunella vulgaris | reverse complement strand
GTTATTAAAGAACGTACTTTGATATTATATTATACATACATGACAAATAATAATATTGTTTAAAAATGTATTGTTCTATACAAGAGTTTTAGCAATGATAAAATAAATTAAAATATTTAATTAATATTAGCATATACTCCCTCCGTCCCCTTTATAAGTTGCTCACAACTTTTGGACACTAATATTATAAAGTATATAAAATTATTGATATAGTACATGTGATGTGATGAAGAAAAGTAAAAAAATAATGAGAATAGTGTAAAAATATTGAAAATAATAATAAAAAAGTGAATAATAGTTTCCTAAAAAAGTAAAAAGACAAATGAGCAACATACAGTGGAATTGACGAAAATAGTAAAATGAGCAAGTTATAGTGGGACGGAGGAATTACTACTCATTTAGTAAGGTTTTTTCATTTATCGATTTTATTTTACTCGAACAAATTTAATTTGTAAACGTTAAAAGAAAGTGATAACTGATAACTTAGCAAGTTGTCTAATATATTATACAAATCTGATTTGTCAGAGATTCTCTCCATTAAATTAAGCTTTCCATAAACAATTCCAATTAAATAAGATTGGTGATTCTTTTTTTGCTTGCAAGCTTCTGGTCTCTGTATTGATCAGCGGTTATAAGCATTTGTTTGAAGCAATATTTATGCACTTCTATTTTATTTTATTTTAATTAAGGAGAGTACAAATTATTAACAGCCTTTTATATACAAATAGGGAGTTTTTTTTTTTTCTTATGTGTCAGCTTTTGATGCATTTTTCTTATCTCGATTTGTTATATTTCTAAAGTCACTATTTATATTATATGTTAAGTAATATTCTAATAAAAAAAATAGGTGATCTATGCACTGAGCGATTAAAATTCATCCGACTAGTGATTTTTGACTTGTGTATTTTTAATTGTATTTCAATTGCTGCAGAAAGACTTTATAATTAATTATGATCCGCTATCCGGCCCAAAGATCTATTAATTACATAGATGTAGATGGCGGTCGCCGAGACCGCCTAGGCGTTTGAAGGTCCTCGGCCGCCGACGCCAAGGTCAAATCGCAGATAAAAATACGTCAACACATTTGGCACTGCCGAGGCCGTCTTGGCACCGCCTAGATGATCATTACTCTTCTTTTTTTAATTTTTATTTCATTTTAAAAGTTAGATCTAAAATTAAAAAATAAAAACTAATTTACTAAATTACTAAAAAATGAAAGTTTAATTGAACTACTTCATAATTTATTCGTTCTATGTCGTATTATGATAGTTTTTAACATTTTGTTGATTTTTTATATTTTTTGATAGTTATTAATTATGTTTTAAATTTATAATTTATCTATAATGTATATTTTTATTAATATATTTAGAAGAAAATTAATATTAATAAAAAATAAAATAGAAAAACCTTGGCACCGTGCCTAGGCGGTCTTGGCGCTTGAAGGCACTCGACCGTCCATCGACCACCAAACGCCATTTGCACCCTTGATTAATTCCGAGATTAATTCATCTTCACTAGCAAAGGCTTAAGGTGAAATGAACAAAATTTTGTATGAACTAATCTTTGAAGTTGATCTCACCTTGTAACTTTTAAACATGTCAAAATTTATCACTATATCATGAGGTTCAAAGACCATATTGGTGGTTTTCTATTTTTTCTTAATTTGTAAATGTACATTTCATATCCTTTAATTTTATTGCATGATAATTAAAATTTTAAAAGTAAACTTGCATGATGTTAATCATCTGAATTACTTGACATATTCTTATATTTAATCGGATATCTTTAATTATCAAAAGATTCGATTTTTCGCGACGACGGATATTTGTTTCTGTACTACCTCCATATTATATGTTGTATAAAATTTGATACAACTAAGAATTCAAGGCATTTTGTCGGATTTTTAAAAAGAAAAGGAAGTAGTAGTTAGAAATACGTTTATTTCAAATTTTTTCCATATGATCATTAGTAATGTAATAATATCGGTGATAAACTATTTATTTACGAGTGATTTATATATATGCTCAAAAAAGTTACTATATTTATAAATAAATTCACAATATTTGAATAGAAGCATATTTTTATTCTGTACAGAAACATATTTTTTTTCTGCACAGAATCTATTTGTAAATATAATGACTTTTTTTTTTAAAGTATACGTTAAATCATCGTTTATTTATCTACAAGTCTCACTGCAGTCTCACCGTTTATTTTCACTACTAGATATATAATACTAATAGACAGCCAGCAATCCATATAAATATTTGATGTAGAAGAGGAGTTAATTTCACAAAATGTTTTGTATCTTTGATTGAGTCCAATTTTTTCCCCTTCTATTTTATCAATTTTGGTGTCAATATTAGTCATTTTCAGTGATAGTTAAAGTTGCCCCATATTAGTACAGGGATTTTGTCTAGCTAAGTTGAATATTTATTTTTCTATCAAAAATAGATTTTCAAAGTTAAGATAATCGAATTGGGAAATTGAAAGTAGTAATATATACAACGAGTTGGACCACATGTAAAGATTTGATATACACAATTTTAGAATCAATGACACTGTTGAAAATGAACAATTTCTCAAATAACTAGTGATTTGATGATCACAAAAAACCAAATTTTCGGAATTGTGACAATCAAATAGCGAAATCTTCTTCCATTTTTAGAAACTTAAGGCTTTGATATCTGTCTAAAAATAGTTGTTGTTGTCATGTCAATTAAAAAAAAAACTGCCACCATAAATCATTATATTACCTCATTACTAAACCTACAATTCAATAACACAAAAAGAACAATCATTCACCTCCAAGACATTGCCCAGTCAATCTTAAAACACTGCAACCATAAATCATTAAATCACCTCATTACTAAATCTACTATTCAATTAAACAAAAAGAACAATCATTCACCTCTAAGTCACTAATTACTAAACCTGTTATAAACTAAAGACTAATCATTTTATTTTCCTTCAATAAACCTTCATCAAATTACCATTAAAAAAAATGCCACCATGAATCATTAACCCATCTAATAAAGAAACCTGCAATTTAATTACACAAATAGAACCATACTCCTCATCTTCCCCTTTCTATGTCAACAAAAAAGATTGTATTGAATCGTATGAAAATTCCTAATTAATAAACCTACAATTTTCTTGCACACTGAGAGCAATCATTCACCTCCTCATCCATTAACTTTCTCAAACTTCTCGGTCACCTTACAAGTAACCCCCAAGGCAAAGTTAATCCCCAATATTATTCTTCACCCTACGAAAAATTATGCCACTCTTTTCAACTACTCAAATCTGAATTGTTTGAGTCCCTCCACATATATAAATTAAGGAGAAACGACAGTGTTGATTTCTCACGTCTCCTAGGAACTCACTACCATCACTCATCTTTCAAAATTCAGATGACACCCCTTTGGAGCTTAGTGAAAGATTTGCACCCATCCAAAACTTCTTAGGCTTTGAAACTTCGAGTTGTGCGATCATACGAGCTTAAATTTCCAAATAAATCTGAAGCCACCTCATTCGAATGTGTTCTGCATGATCAAGAGATATGTAAATTGCTTATCAAAGCTAGAAATTGCAAGTGATATGCTATTAGGCTAATTCATTCTCAAATTTTTCTTTTTCATGTTAGTGATAATCTACAATTTTTACGGGGTCAAGAATTCATGCTTCTATCAAAAGTATGTAGTTGGCCACCTTCCAGCCCTTGCTCAATGAAGGACAACTCATTGAGATAAAAAATGTTATTGTTGCACCAAACAAAATGCCTTTAAAAACAACAAATAACAAGTATAAGATTATTATTTTTCAAAAAGACTCATGCTTTTGAATTTGTTGACCACTATTTTCCTTCTTTAATCTATGAGTTTCAGCGATTTCATGAATTTAAAAATGGCAAAAATTTGGACAAAATTTGACTTTTCGGTATGTATATTCGTTAACTAGTTGGGACAAAATAATTTTAAATTTGACAAGTTATTATATTTTTAGTTATTTTTAAACAGATTTTATTGGGAAGGTTGTAGACCTAGGTTCCCCAAGAAAAGTACCATGCAACGGTCATGACACTTACATTCAAGAAGTCATCTTGGAGGATATTGAGTATTATTTAAAAGATATCTTATAATTTTATTTTTCATATATTATGTCTATTAATGCTTCTAATTTGGATGAAAAAATAATATATAGGAAAAATCAACTCAAGTGCACTTTATGGGGAGACAACATTGGTATTTTCAACAATCTCTTGGCAAAACACAGCCAAGGACCTTTAATCTTGATCCTACAAATGTTTAGGGGTAAACTGTACAGAGGTATGTTGAACTAAACCCTTTATTCCCTGAACACACTACTACCATTTATCTTTGTAAACTAACTGTGTTTGTCTTCCTTGAATATAGATACGGTAATACTTTGCACTACATAAAATGCCTTAAAAATGATTCTTAATGAAGATATTCCTGAAATTAATGAATTCAGAAATTAGTAAGTAACATTTCTTTCAAAACCAAATGTTTAGCTTATTTTTTTAGTAAGCTACTTGATTGTTTATATTTATCTTTTATAATTCTATTTTTTACAAGGTTGGGGTTGAGTGTTGAGCAGAATTATATTGATTACACAATTGCAGTTTCTTCTCAAAGTATAGCATCTACTTATACAAGGACATATTAGTAGAGACACAAACAGGGACATTACAACGCGTAAACCAACTAAATCCAGCCTATCTCGGACTATAATATCCACTACTATTCCCTTATGGTGAGGATGGTTACAGAGAAGATATTCCATTTAGGCAAGAAAGACCATCGGGATCTAAAGGAAGAAATAGAGTCAACATTCGAGAATTCTTTGCATACCGTTTGCACGAAAGAGACAATGAATCATCATGTATCCTACATTGTAGAAGATTATTCCAGCAATTTATAGTGGATGCATACACAATGGTAGAATCAGCGAGATTGACATACATTGAGACCCATCAAATGCTGTTGCGGTTTGAATTGTATAATGACCTTAATGATGCTCTTTTACATGGGGACACATACCCAACTGCACATGGAAAGAGAATTATATTACCCACTTCTTTCACAAGAGGTACCAGATACACGATCCAAAACTATCATGATGCAATGGTTATTTGTAGGTGGGTGGGATACCCGAAATTATTCATAACATTTACCTGCAATCCAAAATGGCCAGAAATTGTACGGTTTATCAAATCCCAGAGGCCTTAAAGCCGAGGATCATTCGGACATCATTTATGGAGTTTTCAAAATGAAACTTGATGCATTGATGAAGGATATCCGACAAAAGGAGATTTTTGGAACTGTCAAAGCAAGTGCCACCTACATCCCCACCTTAAAATTTTTACTGAGAAAAAAATCATAACAAAGTATAATTACTTTGCAGTAACATACACAGTGGAGTTTCAAAATCACGGACTTCCACATGCACACATACTATTATTCATTTGATAAGAAAGATAGATCCATGACCGTCGCTGACATAGATCGCACCATTTCAGTAGAAATACCAGATAAGGATATTGACCCTATGTACTACAGTGTAGTGCGAGAATTTATGATGCACGAACCGTGTGGGACCGTGAGCAAGAACTCTCATTGCATGTTTGATGATCAGTGCACTAAGCATTTTCCTAAAAAGTTTGTCAATGCAACAACAATTGATGATGAGGGATTTCCAGAATAATACGGAGAGATAATGAAAGAACTGTCCTTAAGAAAAATATTGAGCTCGATAACAGATATGTTGTTCCGCATAATCGTTATCTACTGCTAAAGTACGAAGCTCACATATATGTCGAGTGGTGCAACCAATCTAGAGCCATCAAGTATTTATTCAAATACATCAACAAAGGAGAAGATCGAGTCACAATAACATTTTACCAGAGTGTAAATGAAGAACGTTTGGGAAAAAAAGTTGATGAGATCCAAATGTTCTATGATTGCCGGTATATTTCACTTTTGAGGCAACATGAAGACTACTAGGATTTGAGATACAATACAAGGGTCCACCTGTTGAACGTCTTAGCTTTCACCTTCCAGATGAGCAAAATATTATTTTCACAGACACTGACCAGCTACATGAAGTCGTAGAAAGACCTTCTGTCAACCATAGCATGTTCTTAGCTTAGTTCGAGGCAAACAACTAGTACCCTGAACTTGCAAAAGACCTAACCTACGCAGAATTTCCTATAAATTTTGTGTGGAAACAAGCTGAAAGAAAATGGGTCTTAAGGCAAAAATAATTCTCATTGGGTAGAATATTTTATGCACCACCAGGAAGTTGAGAGAAATACTATTTGAGATGTCTGCTCAACATATTCCAGGGGCCAAAAAGTTATTATGACTTGAAAAAGATTAACGATATTCAGTATGCCATTTTCCGAGAAGCTTGCTATGCGCTAGGGTTGTTGGAAGATGAAAAATAAGTACATTGATGGAATCTCTGAGGCTAGCCATTGGGCAACACCACAATCACTTAGGACTTTATTTGCAACTCTGGTGAACTCTAATTGCCTAAGCCAACCCAAGAAAGTTTGGGACACATGCTGGAGGCATTTATCTGATGATATTTTATACAACCAACGTTCATGTTGCATCATCAAGGTACAAAAATTACATTAATCTTTACAAATATTATAGAATTAAAAAAATTCTAACGATAATGTTTTAATTAAATTCTCACATGTTCAGGATTGGTACTAAGCGACAATAAAATAAAAAATCTTGCCCTGATAAAAAATCAACGATCACATGATTAAACTAAACAGTTCAGAAGCAATAACATATCTAAGTTCAGACAGCGCTTGCAAATCAGACGTAAATGTTGATTTATTGGCAGACGTTCATACACCAGAAATGTTAAATGCAATAAAATGCTTAGGCCTACCGAATCACAAATTAACTCTGAAAGTCGGAACTCCATTCATGTTATTGTGGAATATAGACCACTCAGTTGGACTGTGCAATGGAACTAGGTTGATAGGGACAAAGCTCGGACAACATGTTATCGAAGTTAAAACTCTAACCGGTAGCAATGGAGGACAAAGGCTGTTAGTTCCAAGAATGACAATAACCATCAGATATTAGACTCCCGTTCAAGTTCAAGAAGAGATATTTCCATCGATGGTCTCTTATGCTATGACCATCAACAAAAGTCAAGGACAATCCCTAAAGAACGTTGGACTACTCTTAAAGATACCAGTCTTCAGCCATGGACAATTGTACGTTGCAGTATCAAGAGTAACAAACCGAGAAGGGTTGAAAATATTGATATGCGACGAACAGGGAAAAACCAAGTGGACCAAGGGCAAAATGCCATGTTTTGAATCAAACACTTCTTTCAAAGATTTTTGGGATGAATGTTCTTGGATTTGATTGAAGAATGCCTTGAGTCTTCGAGTATGCTATGACGGGAAACACTTGATTAAAAGGGTTTTGGACATTGATCTTGGATTAAACAATATTTTTGATAGGTTTGGATGAAGAACGTTTTGAAGAATGGTTTTTGAATCCTCTAATCTTCAAGAGCTCATTCGATGAGAAACGCTCAACTAGAGGAATTTAGCCTCTTGCTCCTGGACCAACGTTGTTTATGTCTGCTTTGATGAAGAACACCTCTAAATTTAGTGAAGAACACTCTTGAATCTTCAAGTTTGATTGCAGAATGCTCTGGATTTGTCTTAGCTCCAACCTCGTCTGCTGAGTTGTTCATTCCTGTTCGTTAATTCATATTGAATCACATGAAATGACCCCTATTAATAAGATAAAAAAAGTTAAAAAATTTCCTTCTTAGCAGTGACACGTGACGCACTCCAATTCGTTATCGCCGCATTGATTGACATGATTAATTAATGAACCAATTAAATTTAATTTGATTGATTTTCTTCTTTTCTTCTTTATTTGCACGATACATTTATGGTCTCAATAAATATAACAAGTCAAGTATTTATTACCGTATACGAGTACCGAAAAATTTGTAACTTTGATGACTTATATCATATACAATAAATATCAATTTTTAACCATTTAATTCTAAAAATAATTTAATTAAATTTCCTGTCGGTTCATACAGAGCAATAAACACTCTGGCATAAATAGAGTCGCTCCCTAACGAACAGATGATTGTGAGTCCACTATATTAATCAAATTTTGAGTTTTAAATTTATTTTTTGAGTTTAATACGAGTTATAAAAAAATTAGAATAAAAAATCCCTGGGCCAGTGCCACTAATTTATAGCTGGTGCTTACGTCATTGATGCTAATCATCTCTGTCCCATTTAATGGTGGCTTAAATTACGAAATTGCTTCATCAAACCAAATGTGAAAGTGACAATTTTTTAAATATGAAGCCCCCAAATTTAGCACCTTTTTAAAAAAAATTGAAAAATTGGCACTTAATTTGTATAGCTGGATGGTATAATTGGTTTCTAAAAATAAAGGGAAAATGGGAACATTATCTAGCACTACGGGATTCTTAGTAGATTTATCTAAGTAATTTATTTATTAATTTCTACAGAAAGACTCAATTACCTCACAACTAAATAATTAGCTGGGTTAGCTCATCTGACCACGAGTTTCTCACTTAAATGAGTGACCCGTGTTTGATTTTATCTGGGAATGAATTTGAAAATGTGAGATATAATTTGGGTTCAATTTTCTCTTGATATTTTATTTTGATTTAAGAAATATATATTTTTTCACTATTTTATTCTTACTGGTTAGTTTTAATATTATGCACCTAAGTAAGGATTAATTTGCATCAAATGGAGAGGGAAGAGAGTGCAAAACACATTTATATTTTGAAAAATATGTTAGTTTAGTGGATATAATTTTTATCTAATTAAAAATTTATTTTAGAGAGATAATTTGGGAGAAATTTGAAAAAAAATAAATGAAAGTGATAAATATTTTGGAACAGAATTTTAATTAAAAAATAGAAAATATTTTAAAATAAAGGGAATATTTAATTTGATGTAAAAATATACTATTATAATAGATTCAAACAAAATTAGCTTTACCATCTAATCCAACAGTATGCTCCTCTTCAGTAGTCTACTCAAAGGAAAGGAAGGAAAAGTACATGGAGTTTGCATTTGGGAACGTGTGGTGTGGTTATTATGGAAGACAAGAAACTTGATGATTTTTCAAAACAAGAATTCGCAAACCTTGGAATTACTGGAGGAATTAAAAATGAGAGCGTGGAATTGGTATCAAGTCAAGAAGTCGAATTACCGTCATATTTCGTATAGATGTTGGACGAGTAATCATTGTTGTAATTTTACTTTTCAATCCTAATTAGTAATTCTTGTATGGATAGGAAAAGACTGGGTGTTTTGTTATATATGTGTGGATAACATCTCTTTGTATTATTGGATTTAACACTTTTGAGATATCACTTATACTCCAGAAATAAAAATATCTCTTTTCTGAAAAAAATAAAAATAAAGATTCAAACAAAATAACAATTGACATAGCCTAACTTCTTCTAAAGTCAAGGTGCTAAGAGCCCAATACAGAAGGTCCAAAAATTTATGTTATTAATGAGTACAAAATAATAGTAATTCTTTTTCAATACTCTGATCAATTATGCTTTCGGGACACTTTATTCTTGGAACATGAATTTTATCCTATTAATTTTGTATATATTTTTTTTTGTTTATTGAATAACTACAATGGGTTAATAAACCGATTTTGAGAGTTTGGAGAAAATTACTCAATTGAATTAATTTTTTTTTAAAGTATTAACACTTACATGCAATGATTTTAGAACCGGACCGGACGGTTCAACCGGTTGAACCGGGAACCGGTCCCGGAACCGGTCCGGTTATAGCTTAAAACCCGTTTTTGCGGTCGAACCGTGTTGACCCGGGGTGAACCGGTTAAACCGGTCGAAACCGGGCGAACCGGACCCGGTAAGAACCGTCTCTCTTTTTTTTTTCTTTTTTTTTTAAATTTTCCCTGTACGCGATTTTCCCCAAAATAAAAAAACCAAAACCCTAACGTACCCGAAATTCTCTCGACACCTACCGCTGCAAAATCCGTCGCACACACGTCGAAATCCCACAGCCGTCGCAACAGGCGACGCTTACACACTCGCTGCCGTATCTGGAATCGAGCACAAACAACTCGCAGGAGTTCTGTTCGTGCAACCGCCGTACACCGCGACGCACCGTCTCTGTCCTCGCTACTGCAATTCTAACAGCCGTACTCGCATCTGCTTTTAATTTGCTCGCTGAAGAAGACGATGAGAAAAGGTTTGGGTTTTTAATTATTTGAAGCCCATTTACTTTAATAAAGTGAAGCCCACTCATATAAAGCCCATTTGAAGAAACAGTATATATATTGAAGGTTGATTATTATTCACGGAGGATTACACACGCTCACGCTCTTGCCATTAGGGCACTTAGGCAGTAGGTAATTAGGGATTGGCACGGAGCATTGTGTTATTTTGTCTCATTTGTCTTTTATGTTGTTACTCTATATCTTTATTGTGTTCATTTAATTTTTATGAGTGAATATTTATTTTATTAATATAGAGAATATAAAAAAATAGGTATAAATTATTTTAACGGTTGAACCGGTCGAACCGTGAACCGGTGCCTTAACCGGTTTGGTCACCGGTCCGGTTCTGAAAACATTGCTTACATGTAACAGTTACATAATGAAACTAGTTTTTGAATAAATTATTCAATAAAAATTATTTTAAAAAATAATATTGTGCAAGTATTGTACACAGAAATTTGGTAAAAATAAGGTGACTGTTTGTATCTAAACAATTTATAATAAACTTTATCATGAAGCAACTATAAAATATTAAATATTTATTTAGGAATATAAAAAATCTAATCAAAAGTATAGATATTATAAGTTTATAACTGTTATAGATTTTATTGACCCTAACTTTCAATTTTTCTGATAAATATTTTAATACACTTGATCAAATATTTAATATTTAAAAAACTTATCATGAACATGTTTTCATATATAATTTACTCCAAAAATAATAATCACATCATCCAATATAAAAAAAAACTAAAAAAAAAACTAAATAGTTGAACTTTTGAAATTAACATGATAAAATTCAATTTGTAAAGGACAAATTTAAATGTTTGAATAAATATTTTCTATAAATAATAATGTCCATCATATATAGTATAATTAATACTCCTATATATAATTCATGTGGGCAGGGTGCATTATACATCATTGATGAAGACAACCTTGACATTTCCAAAACAGCATTATTTTCCGTGGGAACTGAGCACAAAATGTTGAATGCAAATTTGCAAAGTACAACGTGCGGAAATGGCTTGCTTTTAAAGCTTGTACTTTGGATGAGGTACAACATAATTATGAACTTGATTACCCACAGTAACTGCGGTGTATTGACCTTTGCATGAACATGAGCACACCTAATCATTCCCTAAAAAGTCTTCCACTTTCAAAATCGCATGCTTCTTCCTCCTCTATCAATCTGATTAAGAGAGAGCAAAAAAATTACAGCAAAACAAAACCTCCATTATTTGTCACTAAAACTCCATTATCCAATCCCACTAGACACATGCATATACATACACAAATCTGTCTCTATATCCATTTTTTTTAATAATATACCCTCCTATTGTCACCGGTCATTACCATTACACAGAGGGGGAAAGACAAAAAAGATTTACCCCAAAAAAAAAGAAAAGAAGAGTTCAATTGTGAAGAGTGAAAGGGTGATTGATAGGATTTCTTGTGGTGTTGGGTTGAAACCATTATCATTGCTCATATCTACAACTTTTACTTCAACTAAGCTTTTGCCCAATCTCTCTCTCTCTCTGTCTCTGTCTCTGTCTCTCTCTACAACAGACAAAGGAGTGGTTTGTGTTTGTGTTGTCTTTTGTTTTTATTCAGCGGCGATCTCTCTTAATTCGTGTCATTTCTCGAGTTCTTGATGTTGAAAGTAGCTTTTCGCATCTGGGCTTTTGCTAATTGCGCAGGAAAGTGACTTTTTAGTCCTAATCTCTGTTTTATTTTTTCACATCTGGTGAATTTTGGGGGTTTGAAAAATGACTGTGGAGAAAACTAGGGAGGGCAATGATAGTTATGACAATTTCCCAGTGGGCCTTCGTGTTCTTGCCGTTGATGATAACCCAATTTGCTTGAAGTTACTGGAAACTCTGCTCATGAAATGCCAGTATCACGGTATGATTCTCTGCTCTTCTCTTTGATTTTGATTGGCTTTTCAAGATTCAATTTAATTTCATTCAAATCTTGTCATTTGATCCGCAGTAAAAAAAAATTGTCAATTTTGGTTTGGTTTTACTTTAGGGCAGCTGATTAGCTTCTGTTATTAATTTTCGATCTGGTGAAGATTCTCTGTTTTAACCTATGATGTGTGAGTATAGGATCCCACATTCTTAGATTCTGAAGCTTTGGGACTTGGGGGCTCTGGATTTTATGGATCTAATTGTTTTAATTTCCAAATTTTTGTGTGTGAAATGTTCTGATCTTCATTTTAGTTATGATGTGCTGGATTTGGACCATATATTTAGTATGAAATTGTTCAATTCCTCTGATTTTCTTGGAGATTTCATCATAGGTTCATGATTTTTACTGATTCAACGTTTTTGCTGCATTGAGGACTTGTCAAGAATAATATCATATGGATTGTAAACAAGATTCTGCAATGACATAATCTGTTAATCTTCTCTTCGTAATTAATCACAAGCATATAAATCATGAAAATTGTTTTCATAATCTATTAATGTTATCTTCATGAAGAATCACTAAGAATGATAATCTATTGATCTAATTTTAGCATTTGAATCATAAAAGTATCTTTCAAGAGTTCCCCGTGATCTACTTGAAATACATTTGTGTTAGATTAGGTTAATATATTGTCAGATTTATCATGTTTATACATATCATCTTGTTTCTGCAGTTACTACAACGAGTCAGGCAAGGATGGCCCTCAAAATGTTAAGGGAAAACAAAGATCGATTTGACTTGGTGATCAGCGATGTGCATATGCCGGACATGGATGGTTTTAGGCTTCTGGAACTTGTTGGGCTGGAAATGGATCTACCTGTTATCAGTATGTTGCCATTCCTTTTCTTTCTAGAGTAACATTTGGTGGTGCACAACTTATATTGTTCAATGAAAGTAACTACTATTATTTAGTGCATTAAATTAATGCGAGTCAACTAATACTTTTTAGCAGAACAACTAATATTATTTGGGCCTCCGAATGTTTTAGGTTGTGTTTGAATGGAGTTACTTGAAATCCAAGGATTTCAAATGATTTGATTTTGCTAGTAATTAAAATCCCTCCAATTTGAACTAGAGTCTAAACTAAGTATTTAAAATCCATCAATTTGGATATCCAAACAAGTGGAGTGGATTTAGGTTGTGAATTTAAAATTTATAGTCTCAAATCCCTCCATCATTGGATAGAGTCATTTAAAATATAATGGATTTCAAATGACATGGTTTTGCTAAGTACTTAAAATTCCTCTAATTTGACTAGGATTAAAGCTGAGTATTTAAAATTCATCCATTTGATTATTTTACCCAAACAAGTGTGGTGGATTTAGATTTGTGAATTTAAAATTCATAGCCCAAATCCCTCTATCCAAATACATCCTTAATGAATTACTTTTTTATTATTGCAGTGTTGTCTGCAAATAGTGATCCCAAACAGGTAATGAAAGGGATTACTCACGGTGCGTGTGATTATTTGGTAAAACCGGTCCGTATTGAGGAGCTGAGGAATATATGGCAACACGTAATCAGGAAAAAGAAGGTTGAGCCAAAAAACGAGAATAAATCTGCTGACAAGAGTCAAGGTAATCAGGCAAGTGGAGATGGTAATGGATCTCCAACTGATCAGAATGGAAGGTTCAATCGAAAGAGGAAAGACGAAGATGATGTAAGTGAAGATAATGGGAATGAAAGTGAAGACCCTTCACAACAGAAGAAGCCTCGGGTCGTATGGTCTATAGAGCTTCACAGGAAGTTTGTTGCAGCTGTGAACCAGTTGGGAATCGATAGTGAGTTCATTTTCGACTAGTTACTGTTGGGATTGTACATGTTTAACATCTTATTATATAACCTCGTATGCCCTTTTTATTCTTCCCATCACAGAGGCTGTTCCTAAAAGGATTCTTGACCTGATGAATGTTGAAGGGCTTACTCGAGAAAATGTCGCCAGCCATCTTCAGGTATTAAATTTTCCTTTCATTTTCTTTGCTTTAAGAACTTACTTTTCACCATCTGAATGTTCTATGGACATATTAGAATCATATTAATAGGAGTATTGTGAGAAATCTTCAGGATTTGGGTCATTAGTTTGTTTGGTAGTTTTCATCAGTAGATGATATGGTCAAATCTGTAAGGGCGGCACTATTTGCACTCACAAAATTATTTAGTAAACCCACCACTTAGTTAAACTTGCTTCAAAAAGTCAAATATATCCTCAATAACTTAATATTCTCAAAAATAGCCTGATGCTTTTAAAAGGCTATTTCTTTCATTTTAAACTTGTTTTTCTTCCAATTTTCAATCTTGAAAGTTGTCAAGAGCATAGGTTTATTTATTAAATTGTCGAAATCCTAAAATGTAAGAAACATTGGCTCAGGATGAATAGTATATCTTTAATTTACGTAAGGGCATTCTTAGGATACAGTCATTTGAGGGGTATATTTGACTTTCTAAAACAAGTTTAACCATGTGTTGTGCAAATAGCGCCGCTTGTGTGTGAATTATAAGAAGTTGAGGCCGTTTATTGGTTGGTGCTTCTTTTTGCATATGTATCCTTGATTCCAAATATTGGTAGGAATGACAATCTGCTGGAAACGTTTTAATTGCATTCACGTAAATTCCTTTTTTAATTTTATCATAAGAGTAACACTTCATTTTCTTACTTCTGCAGAAGTATAGACTCTACCTGAAAAGAATTAGTTCGGTTGCAGCTCAGCAAGCGAGCATGGTAGCTTCACTCGGTGTTAAGGATTCCCCCTTCATGCGTATGGGTCCATTCGATGGGTTTACTGATTTTCAGTCTTTGGCTGGATCGGCTAGACTTGGAAATGTTGCCTTATCACCTTATGCAGCTGGGGGTATGCTTGCTAGACTTAATTCTCCTAATGTAAACCTTCAAAACTTGAGCAATCCCATCCCTGCTCTTGGCCAAATGCATCCAGTTCTTCCAACTGCCAATCAAAACCCGAGTTTGTTTCAAGGGATTCCATCGTCGTTGGAACTGGATCAGTTACAACAGAATAAGTGTGTCACGAGTTTCAACTCTTTAGATGATTCAAGAATGCAAAATGCATCCAATAAGTTCACAAATCCTGGAGCAGCAATTGGTGTATCGAGCAATATGTTGAACAGCAACCCGAGTAATCCCATGCTGCTACATGGGGCCTACCAGCAAACTTTTAGGAATCAGTCTTCTCATAACATGGCTTCTTTGAACTCAGAATCCTTTGATGTTGGGTCGACTTTGCTGAGTTCTCAAACTATGGAGTCATCCCGAATACAAAGAGAAAGTAGCTTTTTAAATGCTCCTTATTTACAGAAAAACACTCTTGATATTTCATCCAGCAACATGGCTTTGCCTCTAGAAGATTCTAGAGAAAGGCAGTGTCAAGAAGGTTTTGTTGGCGACGTGCAGAGCATTACTACTCATTCACAGAGCGAAAGGTGGGGAGAACAGGGGCAGAACTACGGTCAAAGTTCAAGAATTGGCATGGGATCCTCTGTTTTGCCTCACTTGAGCCAGAATTTTGACCAGGATAGTGGAATCTTCAACGAGAAGATGAGCAATTTCGTAAATGGCAGATTTGCTGGTGGGGCTTCCACTCTTATGCAGCAAAATAAGAATGCAAAGATGGTGACAGAATCAAGAGCAATGACCAATGATAGCTTCCTCTTGGAGCAGCAACCAAAGTTGCAAAGTGGATTCTCTGCACGTAATTATGATTCGTTGGATGCTATGATGAATTCAATGATCAAACGGGTATGGTAGACTCACAAAGCTGTGTTCCGTTCTTTTTAACAGGTCATTCATATAGATTACAAGTGCATCTAATTTTCTTGTCTTTTTTCTTTTTTCCTTAATCCATTGATGTGAGCTTTCCTGTAATGAGGTCAAATACTAATTCAAAACTTCATGCACTGAATCATCGTTGATTACATTTTGTCAACGGATCTTTGTTCATTTCAATGCATTCTTATGGTGTCCTGCTGATTTGTAGGAACCAGACGATATCATACCAAACTGTGACTTCGCATTTGATGATTATGCTTTCGGACAAGGGATATGAAGCTGATATATATTATGATTGGTTGTGAAACATCGGAATTTCTCAGTTGGGAGTTTGTCTATATGTACTGTCTTTCGCAGAATCTTTGTAGTTTTTTCGAGTTTATTCCTGTTCATTTTTTATCCCCATCTGCAACTGGGATTAGCACTGTTGTTGATGTCTTGAGAAACTCTGAACTGTTTCCTGGTTAGATTAATAAGGCATTTCAGGTATATGATCTATTATTCAGAATGCCTGCGTGGATCATACCCCTATTTCTGCTTATATAATCAGATAGAAGAGGTTTTATAGATTTGACATAAATTCACATATTGAAAGTGTTGAATTAATTATAATGTTTTGAAGTCAACAATTTAATCTTAATAATCTTCGTAGTCCATTGCTGCTCATCTTCATTTTCCTCTTAAATGGAGAAGAGCATGGCAACATGTTTGCACTAAAAAAATTCGTAAAAAGGTTGCCCAAACACAGATTTTAGCGATTCATTAACACTGTATTACCTATGTTCACGGTCACAAGAAAACTTATGATGGTTATAGTGCCTGCAGAATACAAAAATGACACTTGGTCCTCCTATAATACAGCAAGATCCCCGACCAGGCATTCCAACACAAACTTAGAGTAATGGACTTTGCCATTTCATTTCATATAATGAATGAAGAGGATTCAAATCCTCGTAAATTACATGGGTATACGTTCTGACATTTTATAAGTCGAAACACTTTCTATACTCAGATCCTACTTGCGTGAACCATAATTTAGCCAAAGATACAAGAAAATTCAACAAAAGTAGCAGAAAGAGAACAGAGAATCAAATGATAAAGGGATTTCTGCACAATTGCTTTCTTGATAAACTGCCTCTATAAGGTTACTTGATTCCGGATCCACATCCAGAAAGAACTATTCACCTTCCCATCCAAGTTGTCGAGCTCTTTGTTCCCACAACGCAGTTATCTTCTTCTCTTTAGTTAACAGAACGACTGATAGTTCTCGGGATCCTTCACACGTTTCTGTGGCAGCGATGCATTTCTCAGCTTCCTTCTGGTATTGGGTAGCTAGTCTTTTAGCCTCTCCTAATGTAATGTTCATATGATGAGTGTGCTCTTCATCAACTGTTACTTCTAACTTTAGCTCTTCTGACAATAAATCCACAAATTGCTTCTCCATTTCTTCCTTGAGCTCGGGGTCATCTTTCCCGCAATCTATTTCATTATATAAAACATAAATATATACATATATCATGCTATTTTAGTAATCAAGAGAAACAAGAATTCATTAGTAGTCCGAATTTAGCTAAAGAAGGTGCATTTCAATCAACAAAGAAACTTTGAAAAGAGAACAAATATCATAAAGGCGAAGCCTTGAGGTGTTATCTTCTAATAAATACGGAATAAGTGAAAAGACAATAATGATGAAGAATGTAAATCTTATTTTGTCACGCAAAGCCACAGAAGGCTGCTCTCAGTGATAGAGGGAGCAGAAAGAAGTACTTTTACATGATTTTGTTAATCTTACCTGTAACAGATAGATTAGCCAAGCCTGCAAGAGAGAAAAGCACAAAAGAAGAAGAATCAGTCGGAGGGTTCTAGTTCAGGATAACACTGGACAATAAGCTAACAAACCATATATAAACGTTTATGGACAAGTAATATAAATATATCAGAAAAGAAAATCACAAAAATGAGGGGGGATTGGGGGGGAAGAGACTCTAGTAAAACTAATATCTTAAGATATGATGCATAGGCTAAAGCGTTAACAAATCAAGATCGTCTAAAAGGACAATTTGATGAAAGGAAATGAACTGCCGCATGAGGCACAAGATACAAATTTCCTCTTACAAAAGGCACTGACATATAGAAGATAGGATGATGGAAATTAGTAAATGATCAAGTAAAAAGTTCAAAGAAGGCCTTCGAGATCTCATCAATACAAAAGATGGAGAGCGTGAAAGAAAATGTATTCTCTAAGCTAACAACACTAAATGCTATAAACCATTGAAATCCTCGCGAAGTCAGGTTTTGAGTTTTCATTACATCAAAATAAGTAACTCTTAGAGTTGCTTGTTTAATGCATTTGAAGGTTTAATTAAAGGAAATATGTTTATGATGATTGCTTATAATGATTTTCATAAATGCTTAAAATTTCACTCAGTAATACTGTTATAGTCAAATTAATGATGCGCAACTGCAACACCATTGGTATTGCCAAATATTGAGTTCTAACAAAGAGATCAAAAGATTGAAGAAGAGTCTGCCCAACTTAAGATTCCTACTCTTATTCAAAAAGCAAAAATCGCTAAACTCTTCATATGAAGAATTTCTAGATGAAGTTGTTTAGGAAGCAAGAAAGACGGAGATGGGAACTCCAAGAAGATTAAACGGAAAAATCTCAGACACTTTTGGGCATCACTTTATTTCAGGACAGCTCAAGATGCATAAAACTATAAAGCACAAAAGAGAAATAAATCCACTAACAACCACGTAAACGGTGTTTGCAGCATGCACCTTGTGTAATAGATTTACACATCATTTTTTGCCAACCACCACTGCTGCTCTTAGGCTCTCCCTAGCAGTCTGGTGATAGCCAAAACACAACTGCGTCTCTACTACTTTCATATTTAAATTAAAAAGATGGACCTCGTATCTCCTCATTCATTACTGATTTTGAGCTCATACTACTAATATTAACTCCGATTATTTGATAAATGCCAGCTTCTAGCACGCTTTGATAAAGAATAGCTCATATAACCTAACATATATGCTGCAGCATATATAAACAAAATAATTCAGGCTGCTTAGGCAATATCTAATTTTTGTATTTCCAATAGTTGACACTTTCTGGTGTATGATCATTGCAAGGTTAGCATTCCTACCGCAAACAAGGCAGCCTAGTTAGCTAAATGATTCAGCACTGCCCCATAAGAACAACAATACTCTTCATATTGCCATAGTTTTAAATTAAGTTTTGAAGAATATCCAATTGAGAAGTTGCTCTAGTATTTGCACTAAATCTTAATTAAACAGAACATCAATATTGCATCCAAATAAACAAGATTTAAATTAAAGAACCACATAACCCATCAGCATCAAGTAAGAATAGTTCTAATTTAGCCCACCATTTATATAAATCAAACTTGAATCTGTTGCAGGTCAGAGAAGTTGTTCATAACCATTCAGATACGATACATAAAACAGAGCTACACATAACTTCAGCGCGTTTCAGCTGAAACAGATCAATAATCAAGATCTCAAAGAACAAATAACAAGAAATTAACAAATCTTGGGAACCCCATAAGCTGAAAAACACAAAAAAGATTAAAGTTGGATCAAGAAACAGATGTGATCGTACCAGGGACAATCTGGAAAAGGGACTGCGGAGGAGCACAGGCGCAAATGCATGGTGGACAAGAAGATGAAATCCCTTTCAATTTCAATCCTTTCTTGAATTTAAAATACAAAGCCGGGCCAGATACGCAGAGAGCAGAAACCACGGCAAATATCACCAAGCAACAGCGCAAGCAATTACCGGATCTTCTACTCATCTCTTCTCACTCACTCCACTGTGTGTCTGTGTGTGTGTGAAAGAATGTGAGATCTAACAGTGGTTCATTAAATCAGAGTGGGTCGAGTATGGGATCTGTAATCTAATTTCTCAACGCGCTTGAATTTCTTTTTTTCTTTACTTAATTAACAGGAAATTTTGGAAATGTGTCGGCAAGCAGACATGGCAGCAGGGCTTTCCTTTCGGATTTTTTTTTCTTTCTAAAATTAGTAATTGCGTCCTATTGTTTCATATTTATTTATTTGGAGGGTATTTTAAATAATTTATAAATTTTAATATTTTATTTTAAAATTTTATAAAATATTATTTTTAAATAATTTATAAATTGTTAAAGTATTTGATTAATATAATTTATATATTATTTAAAAGTTTATCATAATTTATTTTACAAATTAAATTTTTAGTAAAAAAATTGTTTTTGTTTTTATGTTGAGGTAAAAGTGAGGAAGTGATGATGGAGGTGATGGTGAGAAAATAAATTATGATATTTTAATTATTTTTTATAATTTATATATAATGAGTTTATTTTAAAATTTTATAGATTACTTAAACATCTCATTTTATCCATCAATTTAAAATAAAAATTATTGACTTTTAGACAATTTATAATTTTTATAAGCTCAAAAAAAATTTCCTATTAAGTAGTTGAACTACTATTAAGTTAAGTTTTTCAAATTTTATTTACTTTGTTAACCAATTTGATATGATAATATTTTTTCAGTATGGTGTCAAATTTATATACATAAATTATTATGTACTAATTTTTTTAAAAAATTCATATTCTTTAATAACATTAATTAATACTACTATTATTTAGTGATAGCAATTAATTTTTTTAGTTTATATTTTTTAGTAAAAATAATACCTTCTGAAAATAATTAATATATTTTAATAAAATAACTAATAATTTTCAAAATAGCTATTCCAAATCATTTTCCTGTTGCAAGTAAAGTAGAAAAATATTCCACACAGAAGTATAAAAACTTAATTTGCGTGTAAGTACTCTCTGTCAAAAAAAAAAAAAAAAATTCGTGTAAGTACTTGTTACTCCCTCCGTCCCGCAGGAATTTGCACACTTTTCTTATTTGGACGTCCCACAGGAATTTGCACACTACTAAAAAAGGAAACATTGATTTACGTGCACACTCACAAACATTTACACATATTTACCCATATGTCACTACTTTATATATAAAACACATTTTCCTTAAAAAATGTGCCGTCCCGTAGGGTGCAAATTCCTACGGGACGGAGGGAGTATTATTTACAAGAATATAACATTCATTTAAAAATAATCAATAAATGTCAAATGTACTTCAATAAAATATATAGAGTCAAATGCATAGGCCTGCATTTGTTTATATTTTTACTTAATATGCTTTTATTTTTCCTTTGAAAGACAGTCGAGTTTTTATTTGTGATGATTACAGAATTAGTATAAATTAATTAATTTTATACTCTTATATAAATTTTAGAGTTTTAAATATTTTATCAGATTCTCACAAAAATTAATATATTTATATTAAATTATTCACTCATAAATTTAATAACTTGTATGTCTATCTTTTAATATATATATATATATATATATATATATATGACTTAGTTTTATATGCACCGCGCAATTCAAGTTTGTTTTTGAAAAATTACACAAAATATTACTGAAAAGTTACACATATTATTATAAAATAAATGTATCTTTAACTGTGTAATTTTTAATTAATAATTTGTGTAACTTTTTAATAATAAATAATATAATTTTTTAAAAATATATTTGAGTTACACGGTACACACGATAATGTGCACACACTCTTAGCGTCGGTACTACTACCTCCGTCCCAAACCAATTTGCACATTTTCTATTTTAGGTTGTCCCAAACTAATTTGCACACGACTTAAAAGGAAAACATAAATTTATGTGCACACTCACAAAACTATACACACTTACCCATATATCACTACTTTATTTAAAATATAAAATTTTCTTAAACATTGTGCCATCTCAGGGGTGCATTGAGGGAGTACTATACACAACTCGTGTTTTTTAATAAAATAATTAAAACTAACGAAAGAGGCCTTTGGTTGTAAATTATTCAATGAATAAAGACTACGTATATAATTAGTATGTACTCCCTCTGTTCCGCAGGAATTTGCACACTTTCCTTATTTGGACGTCCCACACAAATTTGCACACTACTAAAAAAGGAAGCATTGATTTACGTGCACACTCACAAACCTTTACACATATTTACTCATATACCACTACTTTATATATAAAACTATTTTTTCTTAAAAAATGTGCCGTCCCGTAGGGTGCAAATTCCTACGGGACGGAGGGAGTACTAATGAAAATAAAAAATAATTTATAATAATATTTTTCTTTTTAAATAAAATAATTATTACATTTTTTTTATCGATCAAAATTAATTACTCCCTCCGTTCTACTATAAGTTGTTCATGTTGCCATTTTCGTCCGTCCAACTATATGTTGCTCATTATTTTTTTCTTTTTTGGACACTACTATTTACTTATTTATTATTATTTTCAATATTTTTTACACTATTTCAATTACTTTTTCACTTTTCTCAATCACATTATTTATACTTTTTCACTTTTTCCATCACATCACTTATACTTTTTCACTTTTACCTTAATTTGTGTGCCCAAAAGTAACGAGCAACTTATAGAAGAACGGAGGGAGTATTACAAATTAGTTCACCAAATCTCCAATAATTTCAAAAAATTTCTCAAAAAAATCTTAATTCGTTCTCAAAGAAAATCGAACTTGATCTCCCTTATTTTGATTAATTATTTCCATCTTATAATTGTTTCTCATTTGTTCTTTATGCCGCAATCAACATCCTTTTTCTCACTTTTTTTTTTAAAATTAAAATATAATATTAATACTATACTAATAATGGAATAATCTTCCTCCAACATATTCAAATATAGAGGAAAATAAGAGTTTCATTCTCGTTCATGATGAAGAACTTGAAATAAACGTAAGTAATATTTTTTTAATAAAAAGCTAATATTCCATATGTTTCATTATAAATTTTTCACTTTTTTTTAAACATCCCACATTAATTTCTCATTCTATAAAAAATAAAAATAATACTTCATATATTAATAAAAATATATTTTTTAAACATGTGAAGCATCATGTATTAATAAATAAATACATTTTTTTAAATAAAAGTAATACTCCCTCCGTCCCACAGGAATTTGCACACTTTTCTTATTGGGACGTCCCACACAAATTTGCACACTACCAAAAAAGGAAATATTGATTTACGTGCACACTCACAAATCTTTACACATATTTACCCATATGCCACTACTTTATATATAAAATAATTTTCCTTAAAAAATGTGCCGTCCCGTAGGGTACAAATTCCTACGGGACGGAGGGAGTAAAAGTTTATGGAGAACTTATTCTGGGACGAGAGGATTATTATTTAAAAAGTGCACCTAATTTTGGTGCTTATACAATTTTTTCTCAATCAAGATGCAAATCCACTGTTCCCTACATCCCACTTCACCTGGATAAAGAAGCACCAAATTCTGTTGATCCCTAACTAACGTTGCTTCATGTCTAAATAGTAATCCGATATCCACTTCTGAATGATCTCAACTTCTTGCCTTCTCTGTTCGATTAGCCACTCGGGGTCGTCTCTCGTTGCAGCGCGTAAATCCGTATGATGTGCTCCTGTTTTTACAACACAACATAAGCAATCAAAGTACCTCAACACAAATTCTTCATTTTGAATGGACATTGAAAAATTATGAACCGAACGCCCCCTTGATAATTGTCTTAAAAAAAAAAAAGATGTTGGATCTGATGTCATGACATATGTACCTTTCTCAGCCACTAGAGCCACAATGCTGTCTGATATGTTTTCCAGCACACTGTATGAACATATGTATCAAGATAATTAATTAATTAAGACTATCAATTTTTTGACTATTTCCAAGAAAAGCTAATTCAGAACTAACCTCCCTCTGCTCCATGGATCTTGCAGTCCATTTGAAAATATGATGTTGCTGCCAAACTTCTTCAACACTTGCTTGATATTCTATTAAGACAGTTCAACAAGTACCTTGTCAACTTCTTGTACTAGAATGTCGAACAAGATTTCGTATTATTGAATACTCACAGTGCCACCAAATTCGGTAGTGATCCAGTGAGAACGAGGCCTCACTCCGTACTTTTTCATGCAATCATCTGCATTTTCTTTGTAATCGAATGAAGATGGCGGAAACATGCTCTCATTTGAAACTATCATAGGCATAACCATCTCTGTGCACGCCTAAACATCGTTGTTTTAAAAGCATTACATCATTTCAAATTGAGACAAAGGACTGAAAACACAGTTTTACTGTGCAACTAATTTGCAACTATTGCTTTATAATAAAACAAACTAATGAACAACTGATACTAACAAACTAGTACGTATTAATAAAACAACTAATACTGTTTAAAATATATTCAGAAACTGCAAGCCAATTTCATGATGAAACTTGTTTATATAAGACTTACCTGCCAGTCCCAACCATGAAGGCCATGATCATCACTTCCATTTTCTAATTCGAAGCACTTTTCAGCTTGCGAATGGTTGTAGTATAAGCTTGCAGCCTCAAAAGCTCTGCTAAGCTTTGTAGCCCGTGGTGAGGATCTATCAATAATCTTGCACATCTTCATCCAAAAACGGTACGTGTTAGTTTCAAAAATAGAAATCTTCATCATCATGAACGGACACTGATTCAATCCGCACCTCAGTCACGGGGTAGGCAGGCAAATGCTTCATAAAATTAGCTTCTGTTGGATAGTTCACCATTGCTGTGTAAACAAAAGCTTCCCAAAGCCAATCTCGGGCAGCAGAAGTCGAATGGACTTGTCTGAAACATCAGAATCATAGTTATTATATTTGTCCAATTTACATAATTTACTTCCATCACAATTATGCACATCTTTAAGCCTTGAAACTCACGTGCACGCCCTGAAATTGCGACTGAGATCGGATAATCCTCCTTTGTACGACGAAATAGCTTCCAACTCTACCCAACTCCCCTTTATTACTTCATAACAGTTCAAGCTTGCCTCCTTCAAAGACAAACTCATTTTAGGACATTGCTATATTTTTGCTTCATCTACAAAATGTTAATGATATTAACACCAACTTATTTAGACCTTGAAATCCTCCGAAACTGCATCATAGAAACTAGACCATGGAGTAATGCCATCAAACTGCAAGATTGGGGCCGAAGAGGCTAATGCTCCAATCGCTATATGAGGGTATTTTAGTCTAAACCAAGCAGCCAGCACTGATAGAGCAGAAAACAGTAAATTACCAACAAATATCATCATCCCTCGATAAACTAGAGTCGAAATTCGTGTTTTAAGTTACATAATAAATTTACCAATGCCAGAAGTACTAAGCAACATATCTAATGTACAATATAGAACATCTTCTCTACCAAAGCAACAAGAATTCACTCCTGTTGTTCAAAATTACCAAACAGTGCCACTAAAAAACACACAGTTCATTGTCATGCAAGATTCAGAAATGATGTAACAAGCTAAAATAATTAAGGGGCTGTTTGGCTTACTTCCTCCATAAGATCCTCCAAACACCACCACAGGGGATGCCTCAGAAGACAAATTGTGCTTCAAATTTCTTATCAGAACAGCAAAATCAGCCAATGCTTGCTGTGAATTTAAGTACCCTAATGTCTTTGCCGATTTATATGAGTGCTTTCCAAATGGCATTGATTCTCCATAGAACCTATGCTATTAAAACAAATAAAAATCCAAGATTCTAAAATTATCAATTATATGTGAGACTGTCATTTCTAAATTATGTTCAGAAAGACATTGGATTGCAAACAAGAATTGTACCTCAATGAAGACTAGAAGAGCATGAAATTTGGGAGCAATATCAAGCAAGAACCCAGTGTTGGCAGCAAACCAATCAATATCACCTTCGTTGCCTGTGTAAACGAAGATGGGGGCTCCCTTTTGCCAATATTGTTTGTTGATGAGATACTTTTGGTAGAAGATTTTGTAGCTTTTGGGCTTGAATGTAAAGTGGTCTAAATTTTGAGGAAAATAATGGGTTTCAAATGGTATTTTCTTTCCACTTTTTCTCAAAGAAGATTGCAGAATTCCGGGGAAATAAGATGGAAGTGTTGCTGGTGAAACTTCCATGGCTATGGAAAAGAGAAGCAGTAGCAGCAGCAATGAAGAAGAAGAAGAAAAGGAAGCCATTAATTTTGCTTTCTTGGTGTTTGTTATTTTTGGAAGAAAAATGAGCTCTGCTTTCTGGGTCTAATAATAATGGTCTGATCTTTATTTTTGGCTCTTTCGATGAAGTTTGTTGGGGTGAATGTTGGTAGTGTTGATGCCTAATTAATAGATGAAATTAATAAGTACTGTAATTTGGTTACTTCTAATGTGAAATGGTTGGTGGATTTATGTTGTGAAAAATGTTTCGTGTGGTATCTAAACTAATCAGCTTTTGAAGCATGTGTTTACAACAGCTGCCAGCTCATTTGCTTGTCCCATCCCCATACATATAATGCTGACAAATCAATAAGAAAATATCTGTGATGAATTTTAGTTTACTTGGTGTCAAGAATTTTTGGAAATTATTGGCTACTTTTTCGAGTTAAACAAGATTTTACCAGTCAAATTGAAAGGGATGCTAATCAGGTTACACGATAATAAATGATTTTTTGAATCATTTTCGCAAATTAAAAAGAAATACATACTTAACTGAATTATAAGTTCTTTTAAAACAGTTTATAAGATATTTAAGAGTTTATAAAACGTCATAAATTGTTTGGTAAAATAAAATGTATGACAATTATAAAATTTAAAATAAGTTCATTACATTTTAAATTAAGCTGATAAAAAGTTTAACTAATTTTTGTCACCACCTCTACTCGCACCCTCTTTCCCCATTTTGGATCTCATCACCACTCCCCTGTTGGATTGAGTTTCTAAATATGTGGAGGAGCCCAATAGCCAACAATATTGTAAAAGCTCAAGTAGGCCCAATATTAGGTGTTATCTTGACCTACAAGACATTGAAGAAAGATAAGAAAAAGAGTGTAGTAAACTATTCACGTTTTTTTAGGAAATTCAAAGGGCATAAATCTCGCAGAAGCAATATCCGAAGTTTCAACCATTGGATCGAGCTGAAATTTTGTCAGCACGTTCAGAACTTGTGTAACTACATTTTGAACGGTGGAGATCGTATTTGGAGCTCTATATTGATGGGAATAGGCCGCAAACAGAAGGTCTGTTTTTGGGCGATTCACTTCTGCGCAGCTGAGGTAAAAGAGTCGTTTCTCACAAACCAATAGTTGGATCGAGTTGTAACTTGGACAGCACGTTCAAGACACATAGGGGTTGATTCTGGACGGTGGAGATCGGGTTTGGAAGTTCTGAGAGTAGTGAACAGTAGTCACCAGTTGGTGTTGTTGGGTGAGATCTTTCTAATCTCATTGTTGTTATCAAGTATTGATTGTCTTGATACATTTGCAGTTGAATATCTGTTTTGGGCAGATTGTAACCTTGGATTTTTACTCATAGTCAAATTTTTGGGTGGACTTTGGTCTTGGGTTTTTACTCCTTACGTTGAGGAGGTTTTCCACGTTAAAATTGTTTGTGTTGTGCTTGTTGATTGTTTGCTTCATCGTGCATTATATTCTTAGTATTGTTTCCTACTAGATTCACACAAGAGGGGGATAATTGATCATTCCGCTGTGTAGACTAATACTTTGTTACTTGATTATTCGTGTGTTTATCCCAACATCCCCAACCCCTAGCTCAGCATAAAATATATAAAATTATTTATTTTCTATTAAAAATTAAAATTTAAAAAAATTATAATAAATTAGCATATAATTTATAAGTTGTATTAACCAAACACCAAACAACTTTAAGCTAAATGGAAAAATACAAAGAGAGACACACTTTCTCCTTAAACTGCAAAGAAGGGAAAGTGTGAAAAATTATAAAAAAAAATGCACACCCTGAGTGTGCAAATGATCTAAAAATTGCACACTTGTCACCCTTTGTAACAAACTCAAAAATTGTCCCTCTTTATAACATCTTATAAGCTTTTGAAATAATTTATATGATGTTAGAGTTTATAAAATATTTAAAATAAATTTAGTCAAGCACTTACATAAAATATTATACTGTAAAATTTTCCAAAAAATAAAAAAGAAATGGGTCAAGAAAAACTCGTGGCCTCCCATTCATATACAGTTCCTTTCTCCCAACAATTTGAGACTGTCGGCTCATACCTTTTTTTTAAAAAAGTTTGGTGTGTTGACTTAAAAAATTAAGTAATATTATGATATAAATTTAAAATTCTTTTTTAAAATTCTTTCCCACATATATTACCATATAAACACATTTGGGTTATCGAAAAAAAATAAAATATGTGTTACTGAAAAAAATAAAATATGTGTTACTAATCCTTCAAAATTTAAGTTTTTGTATTTTTCAAATAATTATAAGAAAAATATGTATTTTTGTAAGAATAAATATGTGTTACTTAATTTTTTTATTCTTTTTGTTGATTTAGGTTGATAATATGTTGTTAATGTACTATACATCTTTTAATACCTTACATATGTTATATAATACATTATATTCCCTCCGTTCTACAGGAATTTACACACTTTTCTTATTTGGATATCCCACACAAATTTGCACACTACCAAAAAAAGGAAACATTATTTTGTGTCCATACTCACAAACTTTTATACATATTTACTCATATGTCACTTCTTTGTACATACAATATATTTTTCTTAAAAAATGTGTCATCCCATAGGACAGAGGGAATATATATTTTTTAAGGATAAATAAATGTTTGTACATATAGTAACACATATTTGATCTTATAGTAACACAAATTCGCTCAAATAGAAACATATATTTGCTCCCAATTTGTGTTATTATATGAGCAAATGAGTGTTACTTTAAGGACAAAATTTACTTTTATTAGAATAAATATGTATTTCTTAATTTATTCATCATCTCCTTTAAAATATAGGTATATTGATTCATGTAGTAAAATACACTTTTTACTAGTTTATATCTGTTACTATTTGAAAAAATAATTATTTCTATAAAAATAAATAAAAAATTAATATTTATTCTTATAGTAACACATTTTATTCTTTATATTATGTGAAAGGTTATTTATTCTATAAAAACAAATGAATATATGTAACATAACATTTCATAAGATAATAATACATATTTGCTTTAATAGTAAAATTTATTTGCTCCACAATTTGTGTTACTATATGGGCAAACATGCGTTACTATATGACAAAATGTATTTTTGTTATAAAAATAACTATGTGTTTCTTAATGTGTCACTTACATCTAAGGCCACTTTATGTAGTAAAAATACAACTAAGGATACCTATCAATTATACATTACAACTAGAGCCAAATATAGCCTTTTACACCTACATAGCTAGTACAATTGTGTACCGTTCAGTATAATAGTGTACTATAGTGCATATATGTGTATCTCGAATGATGGTTGTGTACTACTGATGTGATGTTATGTCAAATCATACACAGTTCACGTCAAATCATACACTGTTCACGTCACATCTCATAATTACCTCTTTCTAGTGACCGATAGTACAATATGCGTATGTACCATTGAACCATAGTTATTGTTGTGATTTTTTTGAATTTTCCGGATGGACAAATTTCCGGCCAGTCTCTTTTCCAGCGAATTACAAGTGTACTATTGAGTTATTTATTGTACTATTGGGCCAAGAAAATCAGAATCGCTACAAGTTCATGGTGATTGACATGAAAAATGAAAATGTGAACAATATCTTGTTGAAATTAATCGATACTACTTTAAACAAGAACTAGAATTTCCAGTTGATAAAATTTAGCATAAAACAATGGGTGTGTTTGCAAGAGATTAAAAAAGTGTAGAATCACTTTTTTATGGGATAAGTTGGGTCTCACCAACTTCCCAAAAAAAGTGATTCCTCACTTTTTTAATTAGTTGCAAACACACCCAATAACTAAATTCTATACTATACAATTACACAAAATTCACAATTATTCCAAAAAATCTATGTTCTTCATTACAAAATAAACTCCAGTGGGTGTTTCAACTAGGGGTGGAGAAAATATCGAAAATACCGGCATAACGCACTTATCGTATCGAAGAATATCGAATTTATCGAAATTTTCGGTATACCAAAATTTTTGGTACGGTATGGTATCGTATCGAAAATTTTGATACGGTAACGGTATATAAATTTAGAAATTTCGGTATACTGCGAGATACCGAAATATTTCGGTATACCGAAACTTTTCAGTATATCGCGATATACCGAAATTTTCATATTGAAAATATTTCGGTATACCAAAAATATTTCGGTATATCGAAATATTTATGTATATCACGGCATACCGAAAAAATCAAATTTTCGGTATACCAAAAATTTTGGTATACAGTTGTCATACCGAAATTTCGGTATACCGAAATTTTCGGTACGAAAACGGTATGATTTTTTCCGGTATTGAAATTTCGGTATATCGAAATTCGGTATACCGAAATTTTCGGTATGACAACGGTATGATATTTTTCGATATCGAAAATTTCTGTACGGTAACGGTATGGCGAAATTTTTTTCGGTATGCCGTACCTTCCACCCCTAATTTCAACTACACTTGAAGTGTTGCGTTGCAGCTTTACTTCAATACCATTGGTGAGAACCTGTGCACCATAAACAACTAATAAGATGACCAAATATCAGGTATTAATCAAATCAAATGCAACAGAAGATGATGCAGAGCACTCAATTAAATTGTGTCAAAGCATGAAAAATTCATAACCATCCCAATAAATCATGACTTCAAAGCAAAAAATGAAAAGAGGACTTAATTCCTCATTGGTAATCTCGAACAAATGAATGACCTGCCAATTCAATAGAGTATGCATATCAATTTCATCATAAAACATTTGGGTTTGGGACAAAACAATCCAGGTTTATCCCATGTTTACTTCAAAAGGCTGAATTAAAGCATGTCTCCGCGGTCCCCGCCGCCCACCTCCGCCGGAACTCAGTGAGGCAGTGTCGTCATCAGACTCTGCCGTGAAATGCTAAATAGCAAGCAGCAGAATCAAGTGAAACTAAAACTACTTACCCTGTCACGCTTCTCAGTCAACACCATATCAGGCAATGAAACCCGCGCGCGTAAACAAAAGTAGAATATAACACTCCACAAGTAACATAATAAATCAGTGTTTTCATAACCGGACCGATGATCAAATTGGAAAGAGCACCGGTTGCCGGTTCAACCGGTTGGACCGGCGGTCTAACAGTTAAAATCATTTTAGTCTATTTTTAATATTATATATATTATATTAAAAAAAATTAAATTAAATATTCTCATATAAAATTTTAATGAATTATATGTTATAATTGAAATAAACTAATAATACATAGACAATTAAAATCAAAATACTCAAAATAACTCAAATTATAATATCAAATTGTAATCCATGACATGTTTCATTACTTATGCATAGTAAAGTCTCAAATTAAAATATTATTATAAAAATTTAAAATATATAAATTGTAGAATAAATTAATTTTTGGGGTTGGAACATGTCTCATGATTTAATTTAATAAAAAATTTAGAAAAAAAATTAAAAAATAAAAGTAGACCGATTCAACCGGTTTTGGGCGGTTTTCCGGTTTTGACTGGTTTCTTCCGATTCGACCGGTTCTCAGAAACAGTGGAATAAAGTATCTATTCCTAAAAACAGAGCAAACATATCAAACTCAAATTTTCACAGCTAAAATGGCTATTATAAACCTTCCAAGGATGTCATATGAAGCAATAGTTACTGCTAAAATGGCTATTATAACTCCGTCGTCCCTGTCGCCCACCTCCGCCGCAACAGGCGGGCGGAGGTGACGTCTTCTTCGTGTGCCGCCGCCGTGAAGAGCAGTCCGATCATCGCCATTAGTGGGAGTCCTGGGCTCGTGGATCTGAAGCAAGCGCTGTGAGCCGCCGGGAGATCTGGGTGGGTCGCGTTCTTGGAGTGCAGCGCTATACCTGTGCGCCGTCCGCGCTCCTTCCCGTCGCTGTACCTGTGCGCCGCTCGTCCGATCCTGTTTCGCGACAACCTCTCTCTCCTTCCCTTCACTTTTCCGTCCGCCAATTGTCGTCTCCGTCCTACAAAAATAAATGAATATATGTAAAAATAATAATATTTAGTTGATAATAACACACATTTTGGCTAATATTAATATGTGTTTGTCTATATAGTAACACAAATTGGGAGCAAAAAATCTGAAATTAAGATTGTACAAAATTTTGGGGAAAAAATACCCAAATCCGACCCAACCCGATACAATCTAAAACTGCTACTAGAAGGAATTCCAACCTTTGACCTTCAGCCCTCTATTTGGGATGCGGCTAAAATCGTCAGCAGAATAGCTACTTTGGGCCTCCTATGTCCCATTCCCGCGAAGGGAGATAGCTCGTTCACTATATTCAATGGTGCCTTCCGCCTCTCTACCAACCTATCTATCGATTTGGAGTAAGACATGCGAATTAGAAAACTTATGTCCTCCCTGGCGATTAGTGAAATAGGGAATCCGCAAAAAAACAAATGAGAGGGAAAAGAAAGGCCCCTGCCAGCCATAATGGAATTAAGGGTCCTGTGATTCACTGATCGTGCAATAAGTCGACTCAAGACATCCTCAGCCAGACAAAAGCCACCAGAAAGACTAACCCAATCCATAATGACAAAATAAAAGAAGTGACAATAAGAAATATAAGTATACGAAAGAACCTTTTTTTTCTAATTCCTATGATGCAATTGGGGCTTATCGGCAGAAACGAATCAATTTAGATAGTCCTTTGTGGCTTCGGTGGTGACTAGACCAACGGGTTATTGCTTCAAGAGAAACTCCCATCGAAGTTCACTATGAATCTTTGGGTAATTATTATGAGATTTATGGACACTATCTAATAGTAAGAAGTATAAAAAAAGAAATTCTTTTTCTATACATTCGAACCACTGTTGGTCATATTTCTCTTTATCGAGAAATCGAAGAAGCCATACAGGGGTTTTCCCAGGCTTGTTCATATGGTACCTAACTAGGCTAAGGAATTCTACGATACCAATAGGAATTCAGATCTCTTCACTTCAATCAGGCCCGTAGTTCCGGAATTTCTACACCAATCAAGATCGAGAAGGGGAAGTTTTCCAACCACTGACTCAAACCCATTGTCAAATCGTACTCAGCAGAATATGGAGGTACTTATGGCAGAACGGGCCAATCTGGTATTTCACAATAAAGTGACGACAGAATATGGAGGACGACAGATCCTACTCCGTCTGAGTAATCGACTACGGCCCGTTCACTCATTATTGATCAAGCATTGGCCCCGCAAATTTTCAATATGAATAATTTTACAGTAGACTATTCTACGTAATAATTTATCTCAACAAAATAGATGATACTACAAAAATAATAATTTTTTTTTTTCAAAATCACTTACATGGTTGCGCCTTAAATTTAGGGGTGGGAAATTTTAAGAAAATGGATCTGAAATTACAAAAGAGTTGCCCCTCCTTGTTAATGAAGTACACAATTAGTTTAACTTTTTCTCCTCATCTTCAAAGTTCGGAGCTGATTTTATAAAAAATAGTGAGATTTTTAGAATTACTTTTAAAAAATTGTATCAAAAATATTTGTCAAAATTATTGTCTGCTTTTTATTTCTTTGTGAATTATGTCTTTTTTTATTTTATTAAAAAATAATTGTTACTTTTAAAAAAAAATTGTTGAAAATTAAGTTATCTTTTGTACATTGGGAGTTTTTTTTTTTTTTGTCAAACCACGAAAATATTGAAAGTTATTTTGAATAAAAATGAGAGGTGGGTGGACATATTTTCAAGAGAAAGTGACGAGAGTATATTTGTTATTTACTCCCTTCCTCTTTCTTTTGTATTTGTTCACAATTTTTTTTAAAAATAAATTACGCTCATAAATAAAATTTTGAATCGTTCATCAAACTTTTTCATTTTTTTAATAATTTTAGTTACAAATTGGGGTGAAGGAAATATCGAAAATACCGGTATACCACACTTATCGTATCGAAAAATATCAAATTTATCGAAATTTTCAGTATACCGAAATTTCCGGTATGGTATGATATCGTATCGGAAATTTCGATACGATAACGGTATATAAATATAGAAATTTCGGTATACCGCGATATAACGAAATATTTTCGGTATATTAAAATATTTCGGTATATCGAAAATATTTCGGTATATGTGGTATGCCGAAAAAATCAAAATTTTTGGTATACCAAAAATACCAAAATTTTCGGTATACCGTTGTCATACTGAAATTTTGGTAAAAATTTCAGTATGAAAACAATACGATTTTTTTCGATATCGAAATTTCGTTATATCGAAATTTGGTATACCAAAATTTTTGTATGATAAAGGTTTTGGTATGATATTTTTCGATATCGAAAATTTCAGTACGGTAACGATATGGCGAAATTTTTTTTCGGTATGTCGCACCGTCCACCCCTAGTTGCAAATATATATAAGAATGGGGACTTGGGTACTAAATAGGAAAAGAATGGCGAAGCTATGCAAAACGAAAAACAAAAAGTAATTCCTATCTCCTCAAAACACAAATTAATGACTCCCATATATAATCATAAACATTTGTATTTGCTTTCTCAAATTTCAGACAGCTCTGTGCTTACTTATAATCCTGTAAGTATGACTCTGAGTGACGAATTTCAATTTCAAATCTTTAAATCCAAACATCTCCATGAATTAGCTATTGTGGATCTGAGTCCCATCCCCATAGACTGATAATCTGAATGTAACCTTATGGGAAATATGTTTTTTTAGGACCATAATTATAGGGTAGTTGGAAAAGTAGGACAATATATTTTCGGGCTTGGAAAAGTAGGACAATATGTTTTCAATCTTGGAAAAGTAGGACAATTTGTTTTCAGGCTTGGAAAAGTAGGACAATAACTTTGGAAAAGTAGGAAAAGTAGGACAATAACTTTGAAAAATTGGCCTAGATTTACAACTTTTCAAAGTTATTGTCCTACTTTTCCTACTTTTCAGAAGTTATTGTCCTACTTTTCCAATCCTGAAAACATATTGTCCTACTTTTCCAAGTCCAAAAACATATTGTCCTACTTTTCCAAGCCCGAAAATATATTGTCCTTAAATTACAACTACCCTATAATTATGGTCCTAAAAAAACATTTTAGTTTCCCTCAAAGTTTACAGGACAAGACACAAATCTAGATTTTGGAAGGCCATTAACACCCTTAAACCAAATCTCTTAAAACTAACTAAGGGACGCTTGTTTCAAATTTTTCAATGGTAATGAGATTGAAATTTCTTTTTTCTTTTTACTCTTACATATATTGAATGAGAGTTTGTGTTTATAGAGGTTACATCATTAATGTTGTACTCTAATTTTGGAAAAAATTGAAAAAAAAAATTGTTGGTTGTGGTATAGGAGATTGATAGAGGAGGGGAATTATAAGATGAGATGAGAGTATAAGAAAATTAATTAATTATTGTATAATTTAAAATTTAAACTCTACAATTTCTCCCTTTATGCTTTTCTTTACAAAACTGATCAAGATTTCTGCTATCAACAAAATTAAATTGCAAACATAAAGAAATTCCACCTGAAAAAGAAAATTCAACACTTATATTAACTTAAAATATTTCTTGAAACAATTCAAACCACAGAAAAAAATAAATAAAAATTCTCAATAAAAAACAGTGATAAGATAAGGTAGTATCTCATGGTATAAAAAAAAAAAAAAACTCAACTCTCAAGTGTATATAATTGGTGCATGTATCACACAACTCAATTCCTAATGAAAAGATCTTTCATAAGCGTGCATCTTTTCTAATTCTCAACTATTTAAAGCACATGCACAAAAATCAAAGGGTCTTACAAAGGGTTATAAGGAGGGTTTAGTTAAAGGGGTGAATGCTTTTGGAAGGTAGCTAATAACCATGATCCAAATAAAATTGTGAAGCATTAACATAGTTAATCTTTACTGGACAAGGATGTTGTCTTCAGTGTCCTAATATTAGGAACAACATTATGTACAAAAACAAATTCAATCTCCACTTCTTCCAATTTTTGAATCTACACAATACTCATACACCTCCTTTTAATAATTTTTTTGCATAAATGATTCAATCCCTTTTTTTGCGAGGAATTTTAACAAGGTACCGCCATCAAATACACGTACATCCCCTTTTTTTCTCACAATATTTCACTCAACAAAAATACGTAATTCAATGCTCTAAATATAACACAGGTAAAGATATGACATATGGATTTAGAGCTCAATTTTTTGGGAAAAGAAAATGAATAGGCTTTAGGCTCAAAGTGACAACAAAAAATATATCATAAATCAAGAAAGTGATTATATGGATAAAGTAACTCGTAAATAAAAATATGGTGCCCAATTTATTTTAATATCAGTATGCCAAATACAGTTTCATAAAGAATCAAACAAGTTCTAGAAATAGTAAATATAGGAAGAGATTACACTCAAGAAATAAAAATATAACTGTTAAAGATAAACAGTTTAAAGGGGCTCAATGCTCACAGATGCTCTGGACTAACACACTTATCAACCATATAAATGATATTAAATTCAAGATAGATTTTTCACATGTAGTAGGATGATCAATCTTTTTATAAGAAACTACAGTCAATTGAAAATGTTGCTAAAGATATGATCACATTAGGAATAACATTTGCAATAGACAGCAGATCAGGCGAGACACAGATCGAGAGATTTATTCAAATATGAAAACCTTTCCTTATCCAATGCATTGTTATAAGTATCCTAATTAACAGCAAAATAGAAATTATCACTCGACGTATTTTCTATCATGACACGAATATTTAGATTATCAAAGATTTTACAAGAGTTTTTAATAAATTTTACCTCCAGATCTTAATTGCACCCATCAATATCTAAAACATTCTTTAAGGAAGGAAATCCGGGAACATCCAACATTCCTTTGTCAATGATCTTTCCTGTAGAGCCACCACCATAAATTACATTTCCAATATGAATGAATTCATATATAGTCTTTCGAAAAATATTTGGTGTCTGTCATCTATCACGAACACCAACTATCAAAGAACTAGGTATCTGCGATATTATTCTTCAAAGCACTATAAATGACATTGCATTTTACGTTAGATTTGGGTAACATTGTGAGCAACATCTTTTTTTCCGTACAAATTCTGAAGTTTGTGAAAAAAAATTGATATGTCCAGAAGAAAAACAAAATTGGCAAATATATTTTAATTTTTGGACTTATTTAAAGTTTTAACCACATCATTTTTTTTCTTTAACAAACAAATTTTCTTTTATTTTCAAAAATATTAGAGCAATAAAGAATTTTGAGACCTCAGGAGTATTAGACTTATCCATGTTAAGTACCTCATTAATAGATCCATGAAAGCAATTTATATCATAATAATCGAAATAATTATACTTGCTGGATGTTGATACTGATGTTGTCACGTTTGGATCAACATCTTCACAATATGATCATGCACCTTAGCCAACATCATCTTTTTGCTAGATCCTTGAATATCTTTCTCTACTTCCTTCTCATCATCACTGAGAGTTATCCAAAAATCCTACCATATTTTTTCAAGGTATTTGCACATTCATTCGCATAATAACCCTAACCCAATCATTGTATAGACTCGAGTTGTTTGAAATCAAATTGGCTTTTGAGCATTCACCAACAACTTTAGTTTGTTGCTCTATGGACTTGCATTGCACATTTTTCTTGTTGACTTTCTCACCATCAAATTGTATTTTTGAGTGAGCAAGGTAACAATCAGCCCCTCCACCAATTTTTTCAAAAGTTTCATCCTTGTCATCGATCGATTTTATCCACTAAGGAGATTTTTTAGATTTCTCTTTGTAATGCAAGATTTATCTAAAAATTGTTAAGGATACTCATCAAGGTGTTGAGATCTAAAACAATAATATTATTCTTCATTTGAGGAAACTTTCACATTAAATTTTTTGGGGAAGAAACGAAGAGCTTTAGAAATAAATTATTTGTTGGTCATTGACTCTCCAAGAATTTGACATTCGTTTCATATATCAATCCATTTTTTAATATAAGATAAAACATCATTATTTTCTTCTATTCTCAAATGCTCAAATTTACTCATGTGCATATGAAGCCTCATTTCTCGGACACTTAAACTATCCTCACAATGATTCTGAAGGGTATCCCATGCATTTTTAGCTGTTGGACAATTTTAAATAAGTTTAAACATATGCATGCCCACCCAAGTAAAGATGACATTTAGTGTCTTTTCAATAAAACTAGACAACATGATTTCCTCTTGCTTCCACTCAGATTTATGGAAATATCGTTTCTACCCAATACCGATATCGGTTACTACAAAAGATGGATATATCGTGAATATATTAGGAAAATATTGGGATATTTTCATCCTTGTCAGGAACTATATAATCATTAACAATTGATCTCCATTCACGAACATCAATTGATTTGATGTGCGAACGCATTCAGATCTTCCAATAAGCACATGAAGCCTCACAATGGTCGTGAGTGAGATGATCTATAACAAGACAACTAGGACGAAACAGTTATTGAATTAAATGTCAATTGAAAGTGTCTATGCTATGGAAAACTAAAAATAACAAACGATAGAACAAGATATTGGATGTAATGTGATCACACCACATCCAACATCTGAACAAAAACAGAACAGGGTGCAACGGAAATAATGAACACAAAATAAAAATTTCACAAGTTATATGACATAATTTGTGAGTGCCTCAGGACAAAAGTATTTACTATGAAATTGTGAATTACAAGAGTCTTTTTAAAATTGAAAATACTAAGCCAAATGACATAAAACCATATTGAACAAAGTACATATAAGAAAAAAACCAACAACTAAAAACAATTTCAGAAAGCAAATGTTCTCTCAAATATAGTTACACATTCAATCTCATTTTCAGACTGCAGCAAAAAAAAAATTTCTATATTGATCCTCTCAAAGTCTGCAGCTCCAATAATCCCATCATATATATTAATAGACAGTATAACCTCTCACGTTATCATATGTTCATCTTTAGAGTTATCTGAATTCTTCGTGCTTGGCAACAATGATTAAATCCACTCTTGTAATATCTCCCAAAAATATCTAAAATATATATGTCCCATTTTAAAAATTATGATTTAGTCAAAATAAAACAAAATAAAAACTAACATAAAAATATTATGTTCTTAATTTATTAATGTGAATAGAGAGAAAAAAAATTATTGGAATTTAATATTTAAACTCTAACACAAATTAACCAAAAATCACATTATTTGAATAATTAATATTAATATGCTATCTAAAAAGATCGGGAATTTTATTTGACTAATATATACGAAATGTTAAACGACTGTGCTTTAATTAGCAATAACTAATGTTACCAACTTAAATTTTAAGTACAATTAATTAATTAATTAAATGAAGAAGATCTTGTACAATCTATATATATATATACATACTAGCTAGCCCGGGATGTTACTATCGACAAATAATCTCAACATTCATTGCATATTTGGAAAATATTAATTGGACACGATCGAGACTGTACTGTAAAAATTACATCCAATCAAACTTTGACATTTTGTACAATTGAGAACTATATATAACTAATTAATTTATACCAAACCCTACATTAATCCTAGCTATTTCAGTTAATTAATTATCAACTCTCCAAAGAAGATAATAAAATTTTAAATAAAATTATAATAGTCAATTAAAAAAAAAAGAAAAAAAGAACATGCATGCATGCATGTATAAATAGATGCCAATGCCCCGCCATGCATATCGACATTACAAATCTCAAGTCCTGAAAACAAAAATGTCTTACATTATAATATCATTTCCATCTTTTTCACAATTGCAGTTGTGCTCTACACAGCTACAAAACCAGCAGTTCATGCCTTTATCCCCCCCATTATCATCCACAAACACGCTTCAATCAAAGATCAAGGTCCAAGACCCTTCCGATCAAGTGTTTCCAGCTCAAATCAAGACTTGAAGATTTGAAGATCGTTCTTCACCAATGTGATTATAATTCTTATGTAAATAAAATATTTATTAACACTTGAAATGATATACAATTATTTCTTGAATTTTGGGTTCTCTCTCTAGCTATGATCCTCTGATTCTCCTTCAACTTTGACTCGGCTCTGGTCTTGACTTTGATTTTGATTTGACTGGGGTTTGACTTTGACTTAAACGCTTGATCCAAGGACGAGTTGTCTTGTTTTCGATCGGGCGAGGTCTTTGGAAGATTTTTTTATGAAGAATGCCTTGAATTTGACGAAGAACGATCTTCAAATCTTCAAGTCATGATTTGACTGGAAACACTTGATCGGAGGGATTTGGCCCCTTGCTCCTGGATCAAAGTGTGTTGGTGGATGGACTTGATGAAGAACTCTTGAAGGCGGCGAAGAACGCTTGGAGTCTTTAAAGTTGATCTTCAAGTAGAAACGTCTGATCAGAGGGATTGAGCTCCTTGTTTCTAATAGAATGGTATTTCTGGATGAATTTGACAAAGAACGGTTGAAGATGGCGAAGAACGTTTGATGATCTTCAAAGTGTTCTTCAAGAAAATGTCTGATCGGAGGGATTTGACCTCTTGTCTTGGATCAAACGGTGTTTCTGGAAGGCTTTGACGAAGAACGGTTGAATATTCGAAGAACTTCTTCAGATTTGGTGAAGAACTCTTTGAATCTTCGAAGATCTGGATCGATGGATCTTCTTAGCTCGCAGTTTTGCTCATCGAGAGGATTGCTGCTATTCGTTCGTTTGTCGTTGGGTATGGACCCTTTTAGAATGAACAAGAAAGACCCCTATTTATAGGATGGATATGTGAAGACTTTCATTTCTTGCGCTAACACGTGACACACTCCAGTTGGCTGATGCCGATTTGATTGACGTCATTTACGAATCGACCAAATTTAGCTTGATTGATTTCCGCCGTCTTCATAAATAGGGAAAATTAGCCATTTATTGCCATTTACGAGTACCGGGAGACTCGTAATTTAATAATGACTTGTACCGTGTACAATAAATATCATTTTACTATTTAATTAGAGAATTAATTTGGTAAATCCTCAAAAGTAAAATAGCAATATATGATGATATTTATTTAATTTATACACGTGTCATTATTTAATTGGGTAGCAAAATTTAATTGCTTACAACCAAATTTGAAGCATTCTTCACCAAAATCTTCCAAAGACCAACACTCGATCCAAAATAAGACGACCCAGTCCTTGGATAAACGTTATCAAGTCAAAGTCCAATCAAAGTCAAAATCAGACCAAAGCTGAGTCAAAGTTGAAGGAGAATCAGAGGACAAGTTAGAGAGAAGAACCCAAAATTCAAAAAAAATAATTGTATATCATTCAAGTGTTAACAAATACTTCATTTACACAAGAATTGTTATCACAAATTTGGCACGCCCGGTGGAACATTCCTCTACCTCTCATCTCTCCTCTTCAAGACTTCAAAGCTTCAAGTCTACATCAACCATCATCAACATGCCTTCAGCTCGCAAGATCTTTGTCAGAGTTGCTCCATTAAAGACAACTGAAGCCAACGTGGTCACAAGAAGCACATCAAAGAGATTAGAGTTTGAAGCCTCTTCGCAGACTAACTTTTCAGTTGGGAACAGATCACCTCGAGTTGCAAAGTATGATGAAGTTGATTCAGCAAGCTCAACTCCTCGCTCTCACTCAGACTCATCAACGACATAAGGAGCAACTCCAGTGATGATGACAAACACTTCAACTGTTGAAAAAAGACTATCAAGCCTGCTCAAAGCTGTTGAAAGCCTCACCAGCCACGTCAAAGAACGAGACTCTACAATTGTTAAGATGATTAGCAAAGTGGACGGCGTCGAGTCAAGTCACGCTCATGAAAAGTAAGTTGAAGAGAGTGATGAACTGGAGACTTCAAGCAAATACCAAGCAGCTAAGACCAGACCAACTGCTAGGGAGCTACCAATATTAGCTGATGGCGGGATACAAATCGACCAGTTTAGAGAGCTCATCTTGGAGACAGTGAAGGGGAAGTTCGAAGGCGACTTCAAGTCATGCCACAACTATGCCAAGCCTTACACTGACAGGATCAACAACTTGAGAATGCCAGTCGGCTACCAGCCTCCAAAGTACCAGCAGTTCGATGGCAAAGGCAATCTGAAGCAGCACGTCGCTCACTTTGTCGAGACCTAAAAAAATGTCGGGATATATGGAGATCACCTGGTTAAGCAGTTCGTCTTCTCTCTGAAGGGCAATACCTTCGATTGGTACACCGACATGAAAGCTAACTCCATTAACAGCTGGAACCAGATGGAACACGAGGAGAACTGTTAGCATGATCGAGCTAATGAAAACTCACCAACAAAAGGAAAAGCTTGTCAACGACTATATCAACTGATGGAGGAATCTCAGCCTTAACTACAAGGACA
>JAPKLY010000613.1:65012-83248 GCA_026898435.1 Prunella vulgaris | reverse complement strand
CTCTTCATTCTACAACAACGGACGTAAACCATTTTCTTTGAACTTCAACAACGGTTATTAATAGTTAAGACAACGGTTATTCACCGTTGTCTTAAATAGTTATGACAACTGTTTTTCCCCGTTGTCAAATGTCTAGAGCTACGACAACAAGTCGATCAACAACGGGGAAAAACACCCTACGACAACGGGGAAAAACCGTTGTCTTAGCCTGTTTCTGGCATAGTGCGATCACTGATTCTTCTATCCATTGGCAAGTGTTCGTCAATTCAACCATGCTAACCATTCTTCGGGTGCTGTAGAATCGGCTAAGAAATTCTTGCTCCATTCTCTCCCAACTATCGATTGAGTTGTGGCCTAAGTCAATATACCAGTTAAATGCATTTTCCTTCAATGAGCACACGAATTGTTTCACCAAGTAGTCTCCATATGTGCCGGTGTTATTGCAAGTTTCCACAAAGTGAGCAATGTGTTGCCATGGATTCCCCTTGCCATCGAATTGTTGAAACTTAGGAGATTGGTAACCCGCCGCCATCTTCAAGTTGTCAATTCTCTTTGTGTAGGGCTTGTTGACGGTGAAGGAAGATTTGGAGTCCTCTTCAATCTTGTCTTTTATTGTCTCAAGAATAATTTCTCTTATTCGATCAACTGAGACTAGCCCTTCCGGGATAACAAGAAGTTCTTTTGAGCTTGAATCGTGTTCCGTTGGTGGTCGCCCAATGAACACTTCATCTTCATCTTGCTCTAGGACTTTTTTTCCCTTAGTTCGACTTGATTCAGGCTTGTTGGTGTTGCCCATGAGCTGATTGATATTAGCTTCTTGATCTTGGATATGTGTCTTGGGTTTCTGCATGGCTTGAATCACCTCGGCAACACTAGGAGCTGATGATGAACTTGATCTGGAACAGGGAGTTCAGTTTGCCGAGGTATTCTCATCGCTTGCGGCATGTGGAACATCTTCTTGGACAACCTTGTTGGAAGAGGTGAATGATTGTGAGTCCTTTGACATACTCCTAATGATAGCATTTACGTTTTCATGGTCCATGATTGGTGAGTGATCAACAGTCCTCGCGAGCTTGACCTTGAAAGGAGTCTAGAAAACTTGAGTTCTTTGAAGAGAAGAGAAGAGAACAGAGGTAGAGTAGTCCATCGGGTGTGCCAAAACTTGTAACCTTCGAATTTTCTCACAAACACTACAAAAAAATGTCATTTTAGCGAGGGAATTTAACGAGGGAAAAAGAATACTCACTATTAACGAGGGTTTTGACGAGGGGTAAAATTTAACTAGGATTTTGACGAGGGTAAAATTATCCTCGTCTAAAATAAGGGTTTTAACGAGGGTACTGGGCCCCCTCAGCAAAAGACAAGGGCTAAACCCTCACCATGTCAGTCCCCCACTAAAATTAGCAAGGGCCACATCACCCCTCGTTAATTAACGAGTGCAGGTTTGCTCGCTAAATTACCGAGGGTCTTTCCCCTCGTCTTGGTACTCGCTAAATAAATTTTGACCGCCCACTCTTTAATTCACGTGACCATGCCTTGGTAAATGGATTCTGTTATATTCCTTCTCTACAAATAATTGACTGAGCCAGCTATTATTAATTTGACCAATATTATATATTTATTTTTTTCTTTTCAGTCTATATATATTGAATAAATAATTATATTCATTCTTTAAAAAAGTGAGCAATTACAATATTTAAATTAAAAATATTAAAAATATATAAATACGTACTCGTGTTAATAAAATAGTGAAAAATTAAATATATCATTAGTGTAACAAATTAAAAATGTAATTATTTTTTAATTTCATTTTAAATAATTGAAATAAAACGATCAAGAAATATATATATATATATACAAATATTTATATTACTAAATATAAAAAATTATTTAAAGCATAATTAATTTATAAATTTATTGATAATATTTTACTTTAAAAGATAAAAAAATTTGTAAATAGGAACTCCTAATAAATGGTCAAAAAGATTAAACATATAATTATTCTTTATTTTTTTATAATATACAAATAATAATAAATTAATATATATATATATATGCAATAAATAATTCAAATACATATTATAAAATAATAATATAAATATAAAATAAAATAATATAACATAACATAGCATAAATCTGTTACATATATAATAAAATTTAAAAAATATTGAATAATTTCACTAGTCTAAATGGCTGGACCTAACATGTAAGACCTCTCCCCTAATAGGAGGTCGCATGTTCAATCCTCAATGGAGCCAAAAATTGGCTTATTAATGGGCATTATATGAAATTGGTGTTACACACGCGAAAATGGCACAGGCCTTTGGTGTGGCCCTCAATATCAGGAAAATTTTATTTAAAAAAAAATTTAACGAGGGCATACCTGCCCTCGCCATCTGCTGACGTGGACATTGACGAGCACTTTTTCCCCTCGTCATTTGCTGGCGCGCCAGGTAACGAGGGCATGATACGCCCTCGCCAATAGCGAGGGTTTAAGCGAGCACTTTAGGAAGGGTTTTAACGAGCACATGTTTGCCCTCGTCTTTAACAGTGCTCGTTAAAATGCTAGTTATTTCCCGAGGACTTGGCGAGGGCGTTTTACCCTCGTTAAATCCCTAGCCAACTGGGTTCCCTTCGCCATTCCCCTCCCTAGTGCCCTCGTTAAAATGAATTTATTTTGTAGTGAAAATATTAATAACTCTTTATTAATAATGTGAAAGGAAATCACAAAGAATTATGTTTAAATTTAAAGAAATCAATGCAATTTTGTCGGAGATGGTCCAAAGTTGACTTTAGGAGTTGGACGTTAATTCGAGGGTGTTAAGACTTATTTAGAATTAACGTTGCCTTTAGAAGGACTTTGTTTATTTTCGGAGTTGGTCCGGAGTTGACTTTGGATTTAGACATTAATTCATGGGCGTTGAGCCTTATTTCGAATTAACGTTGCCTTTAGAAGGACTTTGTTGATTTGTCAGAGCTGGTCCGCAGTTCATTTGGAATTAGACGTTAATTCGAGGGCGTTGAACCTTGTTTCGAATTAACGTTGTCTTTAGAAGGATTTTTTTGATTTATTAGAGCTGGTCCGGAGTTGACTTTGGAGTTCGATGTTAATTCGAGGCGTTGAGCCTTGTTTAGAATTAATGTTGCCTTTAGAAGAACTTTGTTGATTTGTCGGAGCTAGTTTGGAGTTGACTTTGGAGTTGGATGTTAATTCGAGGGCATTTGAGCCTTGTTTCGAATTAACCATACCTTTAGAAGGACTTTGTTGATTTTCGGAGTTGGGTCCGAGTTTGATGTTGAAGTTGATATTAATTTGAGGGCGTTAAGCCTTATTTCAAATTAATATTGTCTTGTTGAAAGGACTTTGTTGAGTGTTCACCTTTTGGGCTCCCTATGGGGTGTCGTTGTAGATGAGCGATGTTGATTGGCGTTGAGGACTTGTGGATGATCTTAATTGGAGGGACTTGGTGCCGTGTTTCTCAAATCAAACGTCGTTGTTGATGAAGAACGTCGACTGGAGGCTTCGCACCGTGATCCCGGATCAAAACGCCTTTATTGATGAAGAAAGCTCTTGAAGCTGCAAAGAACGCCTTTGAATCTTCAAGGATGCTCGAAGTCTTGGATCTTCTGAGTTGCTCCTCCTCTCTAAGCTCTGATCTTCTTGAGTGCTTGTGAATGAAAAATGACTAGAATGAGACTCTATTTATAGGTGTAGAATTCTAGATTTGCAGGCCAGATTTTATGGGCCGAAAGATATGATTTGGGGAATATTTTCAAAATATGCCAGATTTTTCAAGGATATTTGTGAAGATTTAATTTCTTGGGCTTTTTAAAGATTGGACTTGATGACTTTATAAATCCAAAAGAATTAATCGGACTTTAGAGGCCCAAAATATTTGATCGGACTTTACAGACCCAGTTGGATTTATTAGGCTTTCGAAGCCCAACTCAATTTATTAGGCCTTTGAGGCCCAATTTAATTTATTAGAATAAATATTATATCTATGGATATATAGTTCACTTCATGATCAGCTGGTGGTGCATCTTAATTTTAATTTATATGTCGGTTAATTGTTTTTTTTTTTTAATATTGTTCCGGCAAACACTCTCTGTGATCCGGTTACACAATGGGATAATATTCATTCTTTCCAAAGCGTTAAAATTATCTTTCCCATCAACAACAATATGTGGGCACACCAAATCATTAATAATTCTAACTAATTTCTATATTTTTTTTAAAGATAAAGACTAAAAGGATGTTTGGCTGAATTTAAAAGGTTTTTGAAATATCTTATAAGCTGATTAAGAGATTAATAAGCTTCTAAAAAATAAATGGGGATATCTGTGGATAGAATGGTGGAGAAGGATAAACCATATAATCTTGGTTGTATTCGTCTATCCTATTCAATGAAGTTCACTTTTACAAAAAACAACAAGTATCAACATTCACCAAATGAAAAAGGACAAACAAATCAAAACAAACAAAATTTAAAATTAAACTATCTATGTTGCTTCTCTGGCAACAACTCCAAACACTTGACTAGAGATTTGTATTCGCACGCAAATGTATTTTCCTACAAGTGTATAGGATCGTGTAGTTGTAAGCTGACCAAGTAATAAAATATCGAACCTAGGGAAGCAATTGAGACAATTCTAATTTTATGGTTTTGTGAGTTCCTGGAATGAAAAATAAATAATGAAATTGCAAGTTCGGGGTTTCTAACTAATTAAAACAGAAAATTAAAAGAACTAAATATGAAGAATCAAGAACTTGCTAACTAACACGCAAGTGTGCAGGAGCGGTGATATGCATCGGGTGAATTCCACATTATGTACCAATAATAGCAAATTTCTAAACGCTTTATCATCAGAGTTCATCATCGTCGCACACCAACCGCCAAGGCACTACAACCGTCTTCAACGACCTTTGCCGAATTTCTGTCGCCGCAAATCAATCCGCCGTGAACCCGAGCCCAGACGCCGAAGAATCGAAGCTCTGCCTCCTCGTCGTCGTTAAACCGTCCAACACTCGCAACTTCCGAAACCTTCACAATCTTCTGCTTTTGCCGATGCCGGAACCTGCTAATGCCCTCGCCGACTATGGAACCTACAACCTTCGTCGTTGATACCAACCGCAACACAACCACGCCACTGCTGGAACGGAAACTCCGTCAATACTCATCTTAGTAACCGCCTATCTGGTAATTGAATGAACTTAGGAAGGGACAATATGGCTAAGTGACTCATACAATTCAAGGATGGCGACTGGGGGTGTTGTGGTGTGAGAGAAACGGCCGGCGGCTGTTTGACGATAAATAGTGCATGGGTGAGGCGTGCGGTGGTTATAGTGCTTTACAACTGTATCTCTCTCTTCAATCTGCACGCACATATACGATCAAAAGTGTGCTTTCTTTTCCGTTGAGAATATGTACAACACAACTAAATTATTTGAAGAGATTAATAGATTGGACTTCCACAATGCAATTAAGCTCAATTACTTATATAAATAGTGAAACACATTTCTTTGCATATGGATGAGCAACGAAATTGATAACAATTAAGGCGCTAAATCCATGAAAAACTCTAAAAATTCATCTCTAAATGAGCACAATTTGATGCAAATATGATTCTAATCATCTCTTAGTATGTTATCACTTTAGAACATAAGGCTCAAATGTGTTGATTAGGGAAACAATGAACTCATGTAGGAACAATGTGGCTAGTAACTCATGCAATTCAAGGATGGTGACTGGGGGTGTTATGGTGTGAGAGAAATGGTCGACAACTAGTGCTTTAAAGATGTATCTCTCTCTCTCCAATCTGCACGCACATACACGATCAAAAGTGTGCTTCCTTTTCCATTGAGAATCTGTACAACACAACTAGATTATTTGAAGAGATTGGTAGATTGGACTTCCTCAAGGCAATTAAGCTCAATTACCTATATAAATAGTGAAACATTTCTTTGCATAATGGATGAGAAATGAAATAGATAACAATTAAGGCTCTAAATGCAAAACTCTAAAAATTCATCTCTAAATATGTACAATTTGATGCAAATATGACCATAATTAATATCCCAACCTATTTTTCTCACAACTTCTATCCCCACCTACCCGCTTTACAAAAATAAGCTCTAATTTAAATAACTTATAAGATATTAAAATTTATAAAATATTTAAAATAAGTTTAGTCAAACACCCTCTAAATGAGGAAAAAAAAGTCTACGAGCGAAATTCAATCAACCAACGCATGCAATTGAAAAGAGGGGAAAAGAGCTAACTATATAATCAAGTTAACATCCATTGCTTTTACTAATCTAGACATTTGATAAAAAGTTTTTTGACCACATAATTTATTGAGTGCCCTTTTGTGGGTCCCAAAATTTTTGACTTTTTTATTTTGGTTCCGTAACTTTTTTATTTGTTCAACTTCGATCTCATTTTTGGTCGAAAAATTAAAAATAACACATTTTGCCCGGTGCACGTGCATAGTTTTATTTTATTAAATTTATTAATATTTCAGTGATCATATGAAAAAAATTGAATATAAATATGCAAAATGAAAAGGAATGATTATTTGGTGGTCACGTCAGCAGTGGTACCAAAAAGCCCAAATTCGACCCGTACATGAGCTACATATTAAAAACAACGTTATTTTTGTAATAAAAATTTATGTGAAAATAAATATTATTAACACAAAAAGATGATATACAATTTATTTTTACAATTTAAGGGTTCTTCTCTCTTGTTTTGATTCTCTAATTCTCATCTTTGAAGTTGACTTTGACTTGACTGACTAGCAATTTGTGTTCGCACACAATTGCACTTTATTACAAGTGTATAAGATCGTGTAATGGTAAACTGGTCAAGTTATAAATATCGAATCCATGGAAAACAATGAGACAATCTAATCCTAATTAAAAACTGTGTGATGGAATGAAAAATCAATAATAAAATTGCAAGTTTGGGGTTCTAATGACTAATTAAAGTAAAAAATAAAAGCAACTAAAATATTGACAATAAAAAACTAACTAACACGAGATTGTGAAGGAATGGTGATATGCTTCAGGCTAATGTGTGAACAGAAATAATTGAGACGGCAGGAATCATACAAATAACATAAATTGATTAAAGATTAGACAAATATTTCTAGGATTAATAGAAATAAGAATATGCATAAAAACTAATTAGAACATGAAACTAAAATCAAACTAAAATAATCAAAATAATTTCAAGAAATTCCAAAACAAAATTCAAGGTGCTGTGGAAAAATAACTTTTAATTCCTACTGTTAGTGAAAAATTCAAAATCAATTCCTACGGAAAAATTCCCCTATCTCCTACTCGTAGAACCTACTGCCTCTAATAATCTAATGTCAATCTCATTCCTCAGGCGTGAAAAATCCCCATTGTTTGCAGATTGTTGGTGCGACTCAACGGTGGCTTGGTGTTCTGAAATCGAGGATGTGGCGCAGACAATTGCGGAGGCCGAGAGACGGCTGTGGCAGCTTCGGCGTCGAACAGTTGTTGGTAATCTGTGAGTGGATTTCCGATCGCAGAGAAGCGGTTGAATCAATCTGGCGGCACGAGTGGCAGTTCGTAAGGACTTGGCGGCTACGGCTGAGTGGCTTAGCAGCAACGAGATTCGGTGGCTGTAGGAGAGGCGTGGCTACGAGCGACACGTCTTTCCGGCGAGAGAACAAGGGTGGCGTCTCTGGCAGAAGACGACAGCGTGGATCCTGGAATAACTTCAGCCGGCGAGAGTGGGTGATAATCAGCGGTGGGCAGTGGTTTTTCGGCAAGCTTGAAGCGGTCGAGAGCAGACGGTTGTGGTTGGGGGCGGTTGCGCGAACGGAGGCGGCTTCAACTTTGAGCATCAATGGCAGTTTCCGGGCATGGTGGTGGAGTTGTGATTGTAGACGGAATTCGGCGGTTTAGTGCGACGGCTTGAGGTGTGGGAGAATTGTCGATGGCTGGTGTGGCTATTATCAGTAGGTTCCCATGATGTTGCTGCTGCCATTGGCGGTTGAAGAGTTGGCAGTGGAGTGGTGGACTCTAGCTGGATTTGAGTGGTGTGAAGGAACTGAATTTTGTGGAAATGGTCACGTGGGCCCCCATGGATGAGCTGTCAACATGGAAAATGAGTGTAGTAATATTCCAATTAGGCCAAATAATAATTTATTCAATTGTCTCATGAATTCATCTCAAATTCCTATAATATTTCCACAATGTTATTATTTTGAGAATCAAGCACAATTGATCAAATTAAGTCCCTAAATGCATTCAAAATTTTAGAAATTCATCTCTAAATGAGCACAAATTGATGTAAATATGACCCTAATCATTAACTGGAAACATTTAACCAATGGTTGTGACGTCTTATTTTGGATCAAACGAGGTTTCTAAAAGATTTGGTGAACATGAACGCCTCTAACTTTGATGAAGGATGTTCTTGGATCCTCAAGTCTAGATGTGATAAAAAAAATACTTGATCTGAGGGATTTGGCCCCTCGCTCATGCATTAAATGTTTGTAGTTGAATTTGATGAAGAACAATTGAAGGTGGCGAAGAATGCTTTGAGTCTTCAAATGTTTCTCCAAGGAGAAACGTATGATTAGAGTGATGCAGCTCCTTCATGGAAGAGAGCAAGTTGATGGGAGTCCTAATGATCTTGTCGAGAAAGTCATTCCACAGGATGAAGACATACTTCTGTTAGTGGTCTTCAATGAATCTTTCACCCTGAAACACGAAAGCTACATCCTTGCTATCAGGCTTGGGCACGGAAGTTTGAGCTGATATTGCTTATGCTGCTATAGAGTGAGATGATACTTCATCATCTAATCTATCTCCTTCAGTGCCAAAGAACTTGTGCAACTTGGACAAGCAAAATAAAGTGTGAGAAGATATCAATGGAAAAAATGAGTAAGGATAGAAATTAAGATCTTCTTTTTCAAACAAGAGGCTTCAGAGTCAATTATAAGTTCCTAAGACTTGGAAGCTTCCTTGGAACGCTTCAAACGTCTCCAATTAACATCCCATTGACTTTTCTCAAAATGTTGAGAAGCAGACTTCTTCTTTCTTTGTAGCAGGTTGACATATGCAGAAGACGGAGTAGTCTGATCCAAAGAGGTTTCTTGCTCTTGAAAAGCTCGTGAGGAGAAATCATCAACATTCACACTTCCTTTTAACTGTACTGGGACGTGCTTCGACTTGACCAATCATCGATATGATTCTCCAAGTACGAACCATGAACTTGTTCCCACCACTTCTTATACTTTAAAGTGAAAAATTTCGAGCATTCTGAGGAACAGCCGGGAAGTAAATTCTGGAGTAAGTCTTGCGCCAAATGCACCATCTCCACCAAAGCACTCCTCTAGCCAGTGTACCTTCACGTTTGCTGCTTGCTTTCATAGTCCTGGGCAGCTACTGGTAGAAGCAAAATTAGCGGCTGAACGAATGCGGCTATAAGGCTCAAGAGCAAAATGATCACCTTACCTCAGGGGAAGAAAGGTTGATCAGGGAGTCATGAAATAACTCCACATGGTCCACCATCTTTCACCATCGTTTACATATGAAGCTCGTTCATGCTTAAGGTGACAAGTCAGGGCAGCCTGGTCCGCTTTGTGGATCCAATTGCGAGCTTTAGCTGGATCATAGTATCGAGCACCATTCTCCCCAGAGTGGAGTACTATTAGAGGCTTGTCCATGTCCAGACTGTGACTTGACATGTAGTGCATCTTGAAGTATTGAGTCAATCAAGTGTATACGAAGTGCACTAGAAAGGTCGATTGAGCATCAAACGAGTTCGGTCTTTTTGAAATCTAATTCCGACCTCTATAGATGCTCGCTAATACTGGAACAACTAGACCGACTTCTTTGTCTTTCTCCATCACACATGCCATCTTGAAGGTTCCCGGTCTGATTTGATCCACGTCGTCATTGGACAAGACGAACTTGCAGCCAACAATATATGAAGGTAGTTAAATACGTCTCTTCTTGTCTCTATCGTTCTAGGTTTAACTTCTCGATTGGCAATATCTCAGAAGAAGTTAATGCCTTGTGCTCACTAAGATCACCGGTAGAATTGTGAGTTAACATTGAACGAGATGTCTTTCTTTGAACGAGATGTTTTTTTTTCTCGACACGGGAAGGTAGCTTCTTGTGCTTCAAAGGCTTGATAAAAAAAAATTTAATCCACTAGAAAATGGATACCTTGGCCTCTTGTGTACTTCCTCGAAGATGTAGTAGGCATGAAGCAGGTATTGACAGCTCTATAAAATGCAAAGTTCGTTAGTTCAAATTTTGTCAAGCAATTCTGTCTCGTCCGACATTACCTCGTCGAATAGATGACATGTCAAGGGATGCTCCATCCAGTTGTGCATGTCTCAAAGTGATATGGACATCTCGTCGTTGCTCGTCAGCAAAGTTGGTGGAAGGACACCACGCCCTGCAGAAGACCTTGATCAATTCTGAGTTGCAGGCATAGGTGAACAGCGATGTGAAGACAACATCATAGACATTAATGATGTCTTGAAGAGTCTTTCTAGAACGTCCTTTGTCCACTCCCAGTAGCCTTCGAAGTAGTGGAACTTGCCAGCAAATATAAAAGGACCGCCCCATCCTCCATTGCCCATTATAATGCGTCGCCCTAGTGTTGGCAGAGGCTTCACGTTGCTTGAATCGAGCTTTTCATGGTTGGTCGCCTTCAAGACCCACAATTTGGATGCTTTGGATTTTGAAATCTCTTGTAGCTATCACAGGGTGTGCATACTTGTCAATAGGTGCAAAGATAAAAAAAAATGATGGTTAAAATTGGGAAATCAAATGGGGGAAAAATTATGTTTAAATAATTTAATGGGCTAGAAATATAATTTCTATACTTGCATATTTATATGTATACTTATAAAAATACTTACATATTTATATGGATATTTACAAAAATACTTGCATATTTTAGAAATGAAAATATTAATTTATATATACACTTACAAAAATATGAATATGTTTACTCATTTATCACTATTTTATTTAAAAGAAGTTTTTTTTAATAGTATGTAATTTTTGGGATTAAAGTTTTTTTGTCCTCTAACTTGTCAAAAATTTGAATTTGGTCCACATGGATTAAATATTTTGATTTTGTTCCTTTAAGTTTGAAAATATTTTGATTTGGTCCTTTTACAAACTTACAGGACCAAAATCAAATTTCTGAAAGGACCAAAATCAAAAAAGTGTTACTTAATATATATAAAGTTTTATCTATTATAAATAGGTAATACTTGTAGGGCGTTGCACTTGCCCGTGTAACATAAAGTTTAAGGCAACACTTATTTTAATTTTTGTATCACTTTATAAAAAAGTGTTACATTTTATATGTAACACCTATTAAATGTTACAAATAAATTATATATAACACTTTTTGTGAAAAAAAAATTGTAGTTCCTGGGTTTTGATCCTTGTACCTCTTGAATTTAAGATTCCAACACCTTCCATCTTTGCTAGTCCATTATTTATTACATAATTTGGACATCAATTATTTTTACCTCATTATCAATTTTTTTAATTTTTATTCATTTTTTAAATAGGAAAATTGTGAATATTAACACTTATTATTGATAAATATTAATGATATAATTATTTCCTACCTATATTTCATTCAAAAAATCCTATTAATGATATAATTATATCTAAAAATATATAATTATATATAGTTTATAGTTATATGATTAGAATATATATTTATTATGCAATAAATTGTTTTAAATTATAGATAAATTTTATGAATATGAATTTTTGTAAATGTATATATATATATATATATATATTAATTAATTATTAAAATATTTACTAAAAAATATAATAAATTATTATACACTAGGGCATATTTATAAATAACTAATACATTTATTTTATAGTTATCAATTGAGTAGATTATATATATATATTTAAATAATAATATCAAGTGTAACAAAAATATATATCACACACATAAAAGTATTACCTAAAAATAATACAAATGTTAAAGTTTTACATAGAACGTGTTATCTTTATAAAAGTGTTACCCAAGAAGTGTTACCAATGTGAAAGTGTTACCTAGATGTGTTACCTTTGTAAAAGTGTTACTAATTTAAAAGTGTTGCACACAAGTGTTACAAATTTAAAAAGTGTTACATAAAGTGTTACATAATATATAAATTAGAAATGTGTTACCAAAATGTGTTACATAAACAAAAAGTGTTACAGTAAAATAATACATAACCAGGTGGGGTAACTCACCTGGCCACCGGGCTCCTCACTTGAGTGGGTGACCCGTGTTCGATTCCCTCTGGGAACGAATTGGAGATGGGAGATATAAGGTTGGTTAGGAGTTTATTCTTGGAGTGTTTGGGGACTTGGTATAACTAAATACTAACAACTAACATTTATCGATAAAAAAAAATGACACATAAGGTCATTTATGTTGTAGTTTATTTTTTAAACTTATAGGACCAAAATCAAAATGTGTAATTTAAAGGATTAAATTCAAAATGATGCAAAGTTATAGGACTTATAAATCTTTAATCCCGTAATTTATGTCACTCATAAATATATTATCCAAAATGGATCATACATATTTGACACAAAGATTTAATTGAATACTGAAAACACATCTTTAATTTGAATACTGAAGACGTCTTTATTAGCTTTATAATTAAACATCACACATCTTAAAGTCTCATCCTCCTCTCTCTTTTTGTCTCACACGGACACACAATTTGGTTAATCTGTGACATTGGTGACACGATATGTGCCCATTGACGACAGTGGTTGCGAGATTGTGGATGGTGCCGAACGAGCGGTGGTTGTGGGGGGTGGAGCGAGGTGGCTGTAGGCGGATTCAATCGGTGGCGGCTTCGAGGTGCAGTTCCATGCGGTGGTGAAGGCGGAGATCGAGGAGACTATGGGCGACGACAGTCTTTCAGCGGTGGAGTTTTCACGAGGCGTTGAGAGTCTAACTTAATTTGAAGTAGGTGGTTCCTAGTCGACGGTGGTGGCAGATGTAGGCGACGATGGAAGCAACCAGGAAACTGTTGTAATATTGATAGGAAAGCGTAAAGTAAAAGACACAGTATTGATGACCCAGTTCATCACGGAGTGACTACGTCTGGGGGCGACCAAGCCAGGAGATTATACTAATAATGAACTGCCGTTACAATGAATGTGAAAGTGTAGTGTACATAATATAGGGAACGATACTATATATATAATACCTAACCCTAAGTCTTGTGGGCCTAAAGCCCACTGGATATATCTAATATTATATCCAGATAATATAATAATATATTTACATATATTATAACACTCCCCCTTGGATATAATATGACAAGGAAGAATGCAAGTGTTACTTAGTGGAGTGTTACAAATGGCCTCGAGGATACAATTATCAGGATTGTTTAACATTTGTTACTCCCCCTGAAGATAACAACCTTCCAAGTCGACGCATCCCGATTCCATGTACGTACTTTTCAAAAGTCAAAGTGGGAAGGGATTTAGTGAACAAATCAGCTAGATTGTCACTTGAGCGTACTTGTTTTATCGTGATCTCACCACTCTTCTGGAGTTCGTGAGGATAAAAGAATTTTGGGGATATATGTTTCGTCAAGTTCCCTTTGACATAGCCGTTGCTCATTTGTGCAATACATGCAGCATTATCTTCGTAGATAATTGACGGGCTTAAGTCAACAGAAGGGATACCACACGAATCGTGAATATGTTTTATAAGGGACTTTAACCACACACATTCTCGTGCAGTTTCGTATAGAACTATGATCTCTGAGTGGTTTGACGATGTGGTCACCAAAATTTATTTGACAAATCTCCATGAAATGGTTGTTCCACCACAGAGGAAAACATAACCCGTTTGCGATTTCGCATTATGGGGATCAGATAGATAACCAGCATCAGCATAACCTATAAGTGTGTTGTCTTGGTTTCTTTGATAGAAAAGACCAAGATCTTGTGAACCTTGAAGATATCGTAAGATATGTTTCACACCATTCCAATGTCTCCTCGTAGGGGAGGCACTGAACCTTGCAAGTAGATTGACTGCAAAGGCAATATCGGGCCTAGTGCAGTTTGCAAGATAGAGCAGTGCACCAATTGCACTTAGATATGGAACTTCAGGTCCCAATAGCTCTTCGGTATCTTCTTTAGGTCTAAATGGGTCATGTTCCAAATCAAGGGAACGAACGGCCATTGGAGTGATTAAAGGATGAGATTTATCCATGTGGAATCTCTCCAACACTTTCTTTAGGTAAGCTGATTGGTGTATCAGTATTCCTTCAGGGAAATGCTCGATCTGCAGACCGAGACAGAACTTGGTTTTACCCAAAGTTTTCATTTCAAATTCAGTTTTTAAGATTGAACTTGCTTCTTCAATCTATTTCCTTGTTCCGATAATGTTTAGATCATCCACATACACCGAGATGATGCAAAAACCATTAAGGGATTTCTTAGTAAAGACACAAGGAAAAGCCTCGTTATTTACGTATTCCTTCTTCAGGAGGAATTCGCTTAGTCGATTATACCACATACGACATGACTGTTTTAAGCCATATAACGAGCGTTGCAACTTAATGCTGAACATACTACGATGTTCGTTATTCCTTATTTGGGGAATAGTTAATCCATCAGGGATTTTCATATAGATGTCAGAATCTAATGATCCGTATAAGTATGTGGTAACTACGTCCATTAGCTGCATTTCTAAGTTTAGTTTAACTGCCAGGGATATTAGGAAGCGGAATGTTATGGCATCCATAACAGGAGAGTAAGTTTGATCGAAATCGATACTGGGACTCTGCGAAAACCCTTGAGCCACTAACCTTGCTTTGTATCTCACAATCTCATTGTTCTCGTTTCGCTTTCGTATAAATACCCACTTGTATCCAACAGGGACTACATTTTTCGGGGTACGAACGATGGAACCGAAAACTTTTTGTTTGTTTAGCGAGTATAGCTCTGCCTTTATTGCAGCTTCCCATTTCACCCAATCAGAGCGCTTCCGGCACTCGGATATAGTTTTGGGTTCAGGATCTAGATCATTATTAGAAATGGTGAAGGCAATTAAGGCTGCAAATGTGTTGTCGACAACAGTTGTATTTCTGTTATAAGTTTCTCCAGTGTTTACGAAGTTTGTTGAAACTTCAATGTTTACATCAACCAGATCCTCTTCATTTCCCAAAGGGTATCGGTCTGATGATTCCGCTTTCTCAGAGTCATTAATTGATTTAGCACGTGCGTTTTGACTCTGATTTTCGTCTACAGGACGAATCTCTTCAGGAGATTTTAGGGGTGACATAGTGTGTTTGCTAGCTTTACACTTACGTGAATTCGGTTCGTTTATGTTAATATTTCCTTTACTCTTCTGGCGCATGGGGGGATTAACATTTGTCTTCAAAGGGAGTTGAACCCTTTGAGGCGCATTTACCGCAGGTATATGCAACTTAGTCACTCCTTTATGATCAGTGAATGCATCTGGCAGGTTATTTGCTAGGTATTGCAAATTTATTATCTTCTGAACTTCAAGTTCAGATTGATTTGTGCGTGGGTCTAGGAACTGAAGATCTTTTGTGTTCCAAGTTATTTCACGGCATTTATTAATTGTGGTATTTTTCTCTCCCCCTAAGGTCGGAAATAGATCTTCGTCGAATGTGCAGTCAGCGAAACGGGCTGTAAACTGATCCCCAGTTAAAGGCTCGAGGTATTTAAGTATTGTGGGAGATACAAAACTGATGTAAATACCGAGTTTCCTTTGTGGGCCCATAGATGTTCGCTTAGGTGGTGGTATTGGAACATACACTGCACAACCGAATGTACGCAGATGGGAAATGTTAGGTTCATTTCCACGCACGAGTTGAATAGGGGAATATTCATGATATGCAGTTGGTCGGAATTGGATTAGTGATGATGCATGTAAGATTGCATGCCCCCAATATGAAACAGGTAAGTTCATTTTGTGTAGTAGTGGTCTAGCGATTAATTTAAGACGTTTAATTAATGATTCAGCTAGGCCACTTTGAGTATGAACATGAGGGACCGAATGCTCCACTTTGATTCCCAGTGCCATGCAAAAATCATCGAATGCCTTAGAGGTGAATTCACCGGCATTATCCATACGAATGGATTTAATAGGATGATCTGGGAATTGAGATCTCAACAGGATGATCTGTGCAATAAGCTTTGCAAAAGCAGTATTGCGAGTGGATAGCATGGTTACATAAGTCCACCGAGTGGATGCATCTATTAGGACCATAAAGTACTGAAATGGTCCAGATGCTGGGTGTATTGGTCCACAAATATCTCCTTGAATCCGCTCAAGGAATTTAGGAGATTCAGTTCTTACTTTACTACTAGAAGGACGAATTATTAGCTTACCCTTTGTGCAAGCATCACATATGTATTCATTAACAGAAGGGATTCTGTTGTGTGTTATGTTATGGCCTGATGAATTACATAGAATCCGACGCATCATAGTTTGTCCTGGATGTCCTAACCGCTCATGCCATAGTTTGAAAGAGTTTGGATCATTAAATTTTAGATTAAGAGCTATATGGAGATTTGAGGATCTGATGTATGTGTAATACAAGACAGACGAGAAAGATGGAAGTTTTTCGACGATGTGTTAACGACAATTTAAATAGTGAGTCATCAACAAATATTCACTATTGTCCTCAGTATTTGTTTCAATGTGATAGCCATTCTGTCGAATGTCTTTGAAACTGAGGAGGGTACGCTTTGATTGTGGATACAATAAAGCATTTTCGATTATCAACTCGGTACCCATAGGTAGAATGATCGAGGCTCTTCCGGAGCCAACGATCTGTATGTCGTCATCGGAAATAGTAGTGACACTTCCTTTCTTTTCGGTTAATGTTTGGAAAAATTGTCTATCTTTTAAGATAGTATGTGTAGTAGCACTATCTACTAAGCACAACACATTAATCTCCATAAGCACTTAAGTGTATGTTTGGGTACGTTTAGATATGAGGAATGCTAAGGAGAGCCAAGATTACAGACGCTGATTGATCAGCCGCACAAGGGATCACTTAGGTCCTACTTTATCAAGAACGTATTAAATTATTTTTGTAGACAATAGTGATCGACAATTGGATTTGACTGTAAAAATAAAGCATTGATAAGCATTCATAAATGGAATCCATAAAAGTATCATGCAACATAGTCAAGATAAAAGCCAGTCAAACATGCTGGTCCAACCAAGTAGCAAATAGTATCAAATAGTCTAATAGATAAAGCAAGTAAACAGCAAGTTGATGTCGATCACTCATTGTCTCCAAAGGCGTCTACAGTCATTGTATCACCCACTAAGAGGTCATCCTTCTCCATATCAAAGCCTGCATCTGGCAGGTTGGTGTGGTGTGATTCACCTTTAGGAGCTTTTCCCTTTTTGTCTTTAAGCATGCATTGATATAGCTCCACTAGATGTTTAGGAGTTCGACACTGGCGAGACCAATGGTCGTCGCATCCACACTTGTGACAGAGTTGCTTATTCTGTGCACCTGAGCTTGATAGTTTGTCTTGAGGTGCAATCTTTTCAGTTGCACTAGATTGTGCATTGTTGTGACCTCTACCTCTTCCCCTACCACGGCCTCGACTTCGGGTCGATCCGCGTTCCCTACTCGCCTCATTTCTGTTCCCACGTGTACGGCCTCTAGAGTTCCTCCGAGTAGCATGTGCTTCAGGCACAACTTGTGAGCCAACCGGTCTAGTATTGTGATTTTTCATCAACAATTGGTTGTGCTTTTCTGCAACTAGAAGTGCATAAATGAGGTCGGAGTGTGTTTGATACTCTTTGGCCCTGTACTGCTGCTGGAGTACAAGATTACTAGCATGGAATGTGGAAAGAGTTTTCTCGATCAACTGATATCAGGGATCGGTTCACCGCACAGCTTGAGCTGTGAAACTATGCGATGTAGGGCGGAGTTGTACTCCATCACAGACTTGAAGTCTTGGAAACGAAGTGTTGTCCAAGCATGTCTGGCTTCGGGGAGGATCACATTTTGTTGTTGTTGGAATCGATCCTGGAGGGATTTCCACAACATTGATGGATCTTTTTCAGTGAGGTATTCATTCTTAAGATCTTTGTGAAGATGATGTCTTTAGAAGATAAGAGCTTGTGCCTTTTGGGCAGTAGTGGATTTCCACCCTTGAGTGGTGGTGTCGGATAAGTCTTTTGAAG
>JAPKLY010000613.1:0-40012 GCA_026898435.1 Prunella vulgaris | reverse complement strand
AATAGGAGGGAAGGGGCAGATTCCGGTGGTGGACTGACGGTGACCGGCGTGAGTGGCGTGGGCGCCATCGTGAACTGAGAGTGAAATTAGGTTTTCTATGTACTGTTGAAGTGTCGAAGAAGACTCTGATCTGGTATACTTACATATATTTAGGGATTATATATGTATTCTAAAATTATAGTAACAAATATAAATAAAATATATTTTTTTAGTTTATTTTATTAAAAAATGCTAAGACCACGGGAAAAGACCACGGTGTTTATTCCCGTTGTCTTTATTATGCACCAGAATTTAAGACCACGAAAAAGGACCACGGGAGGTTAAACCCGTGGTCTTATATTGTGACCACTGAACTTAAGACCACGGGGATATTAAAGACCACGGGTTTGTCACTTAAGACCACGGTCAGAATGTATACCCGTGGTCTTTTCTCCGTGGTCGAAGGCCATTTCTGGCATAGTGGGGATATCTTAATACCCTCCCTCACGTAAGAGGCTCATCTGGCAGCCCAATTGAATAGAAACGGAGGCAGCCCATCAGATTAAAAGAAAAAAAGTGATCACAATCACAGGCAATAGATTCACTCGGCAATTTCTTCTCAAGAAGTAGGGAGCTCTTCTCTCCCCCCCACTAAATTAGGGTTTAATTTTTCTTATAATTTTTTTTTAGATTAAAGTGGATGTTTAATTTTTTGCAAGCATTTGAAGTAATTGAACATCGAGGTGATATCTTGGACACACATTCAGTCACATGCATGCTTGGACTGCAGCAAAAATGAAACTTTTGTATTGATCCTCTCAAAGTCTGCAGCTCCAATGATCTCATCACGTATACTTATAGATAGTATAACTTCTTACGTTCACCAAATGTTCTTCATCTTCAGAGTTAGAGTTGTTAACAAAATGAGCTATTCGTGAGTTCGGCTCGAATTGATGTGTTAAATAAGACGAGCTCGAGCTAAAAAAAAAATATTCACTCGCTTAATGAGCTCGGCTCGACTCAGTAGGCTCGCGAGCTGCCTGGTAGACTCGAAAAATAAGAGTTATTTTATAAATATTATATAATTTAGGGAATAAAATTATATTATTTTACATAATAATACAACACTAATTCTCAAATCACTTATAATTATGAATTGGTGATAGTTTTATCTTTATTGAAGTATGCGAATGTAGGGATTAATTCCAAAATTGTCCCATGACTTTTCCAATTTTTCGATTTGGTCTCATAACTATGCAATACATCAATTTAGTCCCTTAACAATTCAAATCTAAGCAAATTAGTCGCAAGTCACTGGAAATGACTTAAAACTACATCGTTTTACTCACATGCCGATCACGTGTTATATTTTCCGGCTGTCACGTGTTAATCAAAAATCACATTATTTGAATTATAAATAATATTAATATGCTCTCTGAAAATATCGGATATTTTATTTGATTTATATATAAGAAATGTTAAGCGACGGCTTAATTATCAATAACTAATATACATTATCAACTTAAATTTTAAGTACTATCAAGGGTGTAAATGGAGTTTGGCGGTCGGCGTGCGGTCGAGTACCTTCAAGCGCCAAGACCGCTAGGCGGCGCCAAAGTTTTTTATATATTTATAATTATTTTAAAAAACTCTACTAATATTAATTTTTCTAATAAAATTATACCATTTCACAATAAATTATAAACTTAAAACATAATTAATAGCTTACTATCCAAATGTATTTTTCACAAAATACAACTAGTCCGCTTCTCTCTCTCTTTCCCCTTTCTCTATCTTTTCGTTTCTTTGTTTTTTTAAGTTTAAGTAGTATTCCTTAATTACTTATTAGTTTTTGCCACCCAGCGCCAAGACCACCTAGGCGGTGCCAATAATTTTCTATTTTTTATTTTATTTTTTATTAACATTAATTTTTTGTCAAACATATATTAATAAAAATATACATTATAGATACATTATAAATTTAAAACATAATTAATAACTATCATAAAATATAAAAAATCAACAAAATGTTAAAAACTTTCATAATACGACATTGTCCAACTTCTAAATGAAACACAAAAAGAGCAAAATACATAGAACGAATAAATTATGAAGTAGTTCAATTAAACTTTATTTTTTAGTAATTTAGTAATTTAGTTTTTATTTTTTAATTTTAGTTTTAACTTTTAAGTTGAAATTAAAATTAAAAAAGAAGAGTAATGGTCATCTAGGCGGCCTCGGCAGTGCCAATGTGTTGGCGGATTTTTCTCGGCGATTTGACCTTAGCGTCGGCGGCTGAGGGCCTTCAAGCGCCTAGGCGGTCTCGGCGACCGTCATTTACATTTATGAGTACTATTAATTAATGTGGAAATTAATTAAATAAATAAATTAATCTTCAATCAAGAATTCTTGTACAATCTATATATTTACTAGGCCGCCAGGATGTTACTATCGGCAAATAATTTCAACATTAATTCATTGTATATTTGGATAATAATATTGGAGACGAGACTATACTGTAAAAAGATCAATCAAACTTTGACATTTTGTACAATTGAGAATTATAACTAATTAAAGTCGGCCAAACCCTAACCCTGGCTATTTCTATTCAACTCTCCAATGAAGATAACAATAATTTAAATAAAATTATATTAATCAATTTAAAAAAAAAAAAAAAAAACATGCATGCATGCATGTATAAATAGATGCTAATGCCCCGCCATATCGACATAACAAATCTCAAGTGTTGAAAACAAAAATGTCTTACAAAAGCATTTCCATCTTTTTCACAATCGCAGTTGTGCTCTACACAGCTGCAAATCCAGCAGTTCATGCCATTGTCACTATCCCCGTAACCCTAAGGGTCACCGCCAGAGTTTGTTGCACGGCTACCGGCAACTGCAACGCCACCAGCCCCCCCGTTGTTGGGGCACCAGTAACCCTAAATTGCCCCCCCAACATCCTCCGCCCCCCCACCGTAGTTGCCCAAGGCACTACAAATGCTACCGGAAACGTCACCCTCACGGCTTCTCTTAGCTCGAGTTTACTCGTACCTCGGTGCACTGTCAATGTGCGGCTTCCTCTCAACGGTACCGCTGCCGGTTCCTGCGCTCTGCTCGGCGCCGCCACAGCTGGCTCTCTCACCGCCCGTGTGCGAATTCTCTCGACTCTTGGATCTATATTTGCAAGGGTTATAAATGCTACCACGACACCATTTATACGCGCCTAGTTGCTATCATGCATAACTCGTGCAGTGAGTGAATATAAAACTTATGCAATATGCCTTCCTGCAATATTAATGTTATAGTATGTTTGTATTATATGTATTAAGAGACACTGTTGTTAGTTGGCATGTAGCCAATTATAATTAATAAAGATGTGAGAATAAATATATCTATGGATATATATATATATATAGCTCACTTCATGATCAGCTGGTGGTGCATCTTAATTTAAATTTATATGCCGGTTAATTGCTTCTTTTTTTTTTAATATTGTTTCGGCAAACACTCTCTGAGATCCGGTTATACAATGGGATAATATTAATTTTTTCCAAAGCGTTAAAACGATCTTTCCTATCAACCATAATATGTGGGCACACAAAATCATTACTAATATATACTAACTAATTCCTACATTTTTTTAAAAGAGGATAAGGAATTAAAAGGGTGTTTGGCTGAATTTAAAAGCTTTTTGAAATATCTTATAAACTTGCTAGCTAAGAGATTATAAGCTTCTTAAAATTTGATAAATTAATATAATATGAATCAGTTTCATCTTAATTAAAACCTGTTTGCATTTGTTGAGTTTATTTTCTAACCTACTTACTCGTATATGGTCCAACTAGGTCGCTATAAAAATAAATGAGTACTTCCTAATTTTAAAATTAAAGAATTGGAAATATAATTTTAATTAAGTATTTAGAAAAATAAATTCTTAGATAACCAAAAGTCATATATGTAGCATGGAACAAATTAAAATTCTCGCCAGTGGTTTATGCAATATTGAATATGTCTATGCTATAAAAAACTAAAAATAACAAACAACAAAACAAAAAATGAACACAACATAATTTTCATAAATTATAAAATAACTTGTGAGTGGCTTAATTAGGGCAAAAAATATTCATTATAAAATTGTGAATTATAAGAATCCTTTTGAAATTAAATACTAAGCCAAGGGCATTAAAGCAGACTATCATGGATTCATGGTAGCAATTATTACTCCGCGTATTTCCTACCATGACACAAATATTCAGATTATCAAAGATTTCACCAAAGTTTTTATTAACTTTAACCTCCAAATCATCATTGCACCATCAACATGTAAAACATTCTTTAAAGAAGAAAATCCAGAAACATCAAACGTTCCTTTGTCAATGATCTTTCCTAACTCAGATTTTCACCAAGAATGAATTCATTTCATAAAAATGGTATACCTGTATTTTCGATATTTCCTCCACCCCTACTACAAATGACATTGCATGTTACGCCAAATTTGGGCGTCCAAGTTTTGTTGTAGATAATTTTCTTTTTATCCAGGAAAAATAAAAAGTACGAATATCAATCAAAATTTTATATATTTGTAGATAAATAAAAATGAAGAAAATTAATATCAATTAAAATTTTATATATTTGTATATTTGTTATTTTATAAAAATTATATATTTTAGGGTATAAAATTATATTATTTTAAATAATAATACAACTCTAATTTTAAATTCACTCATACTGATGAATTGGTGATAGTTTTATCTTTGTTGAAGTATGCAAATGTAAATATATTGAATTATATAGTTGTTGATATAGTATCAGTTAAATATATTTTTTCAGGATGTTCGAGCTCAAGTCGAGCTTTGACGAGCTCAATTAACCTTTGCTTGTAAATTTCAAGCTCGATTTCAAGCTCGAGTTCAAGCTTAATTTAAGCTAAACGAGACGAGCTCAATTTCGAGACAAATCGAGCTCGCCTTTCTTAACGAGTCAAGCCAAGCTCAACAATTAACTTAACGAGCCGAGTCTGCACTACTCGGGCTCGCTTGACTCGTATAACAAAAATTAACCAAAAATCACATTATTTGAATAATTAATATTAGACAAAAACTTATATACAAATTTCTACGGATCTAAGATCCGTAGAAATATCCATTTTTTAAAATTCACGGGTCTAAACTGGGTCGGGTCGAATTTGAGTATTTTTTTCTAAAATTTGTGCAGCTTGTAATTTCAGTTTTTGTTGGTCCCTTAAAGTGGTCAAGGTCTAGAGGGGGGGGAATAGACCTTGAGTCCAAAATCAGATTTTTCAAACTTTTCAAAAGGATGGATTCTAAAACCTTACAGTAGCCCTTTTTCAAGTTTAAAATAACAAGTCTACAAGAGTTTTATAAACTGGACCACAAAGGTTACAGCTGTAGACTAAGAAGTCTGCAGCTGCAGAGTTCAAAACTTTGCAAAATAAGCAAGCACTTGTAGACTAAATTATCAGAGTAATTCTCACAATTAAAATTGTATTTAGAATACTTCAATGTGCAGCGGAATAAAGTGAGTGTTAATGAAAAACAATATAAACAAACTTAACAGCTGAGTGACTTAGAGAAGTCTACAGCTGTAGAGTCGGTTTCTGTGAAAATCACAAGGTTTTATGCACTTCAGATTTCAAAACAATGATGAATGTAACAAGATAATTAAATATGTAGGACAAGAATTTAAATAACAGAAATTAAATAGACCAGGTTTTATAGTGATTCAGTGTCTATAAAGAGACAACCTACATCCACTGTTACACCACTCAGGTGCCAAATTCACTAAGAAGTGATCACAAAGATCAATACAAGTAGTTCCCCCTTAGAACTAGGTTCACTCAGATTCCTATTCTAAAAAGAGATAAACTACCCTATTCACTCAGAATAACAACTCACAAAGAGTTTTACAAACCTCACAAAGAGATATCTACACTAAGTAGAAATAAAATCAGGTGAGGGAACAACAACAAAAGTGTGATTCTTTCTAAGAAAATCCTAACCAACTATTCTATGAATCACAAAGAATAAAAACAGAATAAGCTCTCTCAGAATATGCTGGCTGTAGACTTGCTTAGGTTGAATGTTTGTATGCGCAGGGTTGTTGTTATTGCTTCCTCTGAGGACTTCTTCTATTTATAGATGGAGTGGAGTGTCTTATCCGTTGAAAATTTCAAATTTGAAATTCAGATAAGGCTCCTCTCTCTCTATTGGCATGTGTGAGGTGATCATCATCCTTCACATAGGATAGTACTGATTGCACTATGTCCTTTCTTCAGAATTCTGGCCTCCTTGAAATTAATCTTCATTATCCTCCAGATTCTTTAGAAAATATCGCCACTTAAGTACAGTTTAGTGAGTGCTTGAGAGCTACACTAATAGTGCTTAAGGGTCTTCATAATCTCTGACTTGTACCATCTCTTCAAACAGTTCTTTTCAGCTGTAGAGTCTTCAAACCTTGCAACTGTAGAGTCCAGTCAATATAAAAAATCGGCTGTAGAGAAACCTTACAGCTGTAGGGTCATGTCTTAGCTGTAGATTGATCAAATACACCGCTGCAGACTTCACTTACAACTATATGTTTCAAACACAAATTTCCTCAATACAAGTGTTAGATTAGATATAAATATAAACACATTGTTTTGCACACATCAAAATCTAAACCACGGAACTAACAGTTTTTTTCGCTCCCAGGTATGTTAGAGTTTAGGCAAATGCATGTTATTTTAAGGCAAAACGTGTGTTACAATCAGATTAAATTCTGTTTTCTACACATATTCATTTATTTTTGTAAAAGTAAATATTTTTCATGAAATGTAACACATGTATATGTTACATTGTATGTGTAACACATATTTATTCTTAATAAAAATACATTTTATCCTATAGTAACACATATATGCTCATATAAAAACACAAATTGAGGAACAAATATGTGTTACAATTAGAGTAAATATGTATTACTGAAAATTTATGTTACAATTGGAGTAAATTTGTGTTACTGCAAATGTGTGTTACATCTAGAGTAAATGTGTGTTACTGCAAATGTATGTTACAATTAGAATAAATGTGTGTTACTGCAAATGTGTGTTACAATTAGAGTAAATGTATGTTACTGCAAGATCAAATGTGTGTTATTGTATACACAAACATTTATTTATCCTTACAAAAATATATATTATATTTTAATTTATATAACATAAATAAGGTATTAAATGATGTATTAAGTACATGAATAACATATTATTAATATAAATCAACAAAGAGAATAAAAAATAAATTAAGTGACACATATTTATATTTGCAGAAATACATATTTTCTCTATAGTTACTTGAAAGTACAAAAAATTAAGTTTTTAAGAATTAGTAACACAGATTTTGCCTAATTGTAACACGCATTTGCCCAAATTGTAACATACCTGGGAGCGAAAAAATCTGGAACTACAAGTTGCGCGAATTTTGAAAAAAAATGTCCAAATTTGACCCGACCCAATTTAGATCCGCAAAATTTTCAAAAATTGATATTTCTACACAAGTGTTGCTCTTAATATTAACATGCTCTCTGAAAATATCGGAAATTTTATTTGACTTATATATAAGAAATGTTAAGCGTCATGTACTTAATTATCAATAACTATTACACATTATAAACTTAATTATTTTAAGTACAATTAATTAACGTGGAAGTAATTAATTAAATAAATCTTCAATGAAGAATTCTTGTGCAATCTATATACTCCCTCCGTCCCAGAGCAATTTGCAAGGGAGGAGGGGCACACAAATTAAGAAAAAATAGAATAAAATAAAAAAAAATAGTGTTTTGAGGGTTACTTTGGTAAATTTTATGTAAAAAGTGAAAAAGTTAGTTGGATTGAGTGTAATGTGGGCCCAAAAAGTGAAAAAGTAATGGCATTTTATGTAAATATGTAGATATTGTGAGGGTGAAGTTTATAAAAAGATTTCCTTTTTTGAGTCTGCAAATTCCTCTGGGACGTCCCGAAGGAAAACTTGCAAGTTTCTCTGGGACAGAGGGAGTATATACTAGCCCGGGTACTATCGGCAAATAATTTCAACATTCATTGCATCCATATTTGGAAAATATTAGACTATACTGTAAAGAGATTAATATCAAACTTTGACATTTTGTACAAATTGAGAAGTATAACTAATTAAAGTCGGCCAAACCCTAACCCTAGCTATTTCAATTCAACTCTTCAATAGGTAACATGCATGTATAAATAGATGCTAATGCCCGCCATATCGACACAACAAATCTCAAGTCCTGATTGAAATGAAAAAAATGTCTTACATTAATAGCATTTCCATGTTTTTGACAATCGCAGTTGTGCTCTACACAGCTGCAAATCCAGCAGTTGATGCCACTATCCCCGTAACCCTAAGGGTCACCGCCAGAGTTTGTTGCACTGCTACCGGAAACTGCGACGCCACCAGCCTCCCGGCTGTTGGGGCACCTGTAACCCTGAATTGCCCCACCGGCAGCATCCTCGGCCCCATCACCGTAGTTGCCCAAGGCATCACAGATGCTACCGGAACCGTCATCCTCGCGGCTTCTCTTAGGTCGAGTCTACGCGTATCTCAGTGCAGAGTCATTGTGCCGCTTCCGCTCACCGGTGCCGCTGCCGCTTCCTGCCCTCTGCTCGGCGCCGCCCCTGCTGGCTCTCTCACGGCCCGTGTGCAAATTGTCACGACTATTGGACCTATACTTGCGAGGGTTATAAATGCTAATGCGACACCGTTTACGCGTGCCTAGTTGCTATCATGCGCGCATAACTCGTGCAGTGAGTGAATAAAACTTATGCAATATGCCTGCCTGCAATATTGCAGTACTATATGTAATAAGAGACAGCACTGTTGTTAGTTGGCATGCATGTAGCCAATAATAATAATAAAGATGTGAGAATAAATATATCTAATGGATATGTAGTTCAGGTGGTGCATCTTAATTTAAATTTATATGTCGGTTAATTGCTTTTTTTTTTAATATTGTTTCGGCAAACACTCTCTGTGATCCGGTTATTCAATGGGATAATATTCATTCTTTCCAAAGCGTTAAAATGATCTTTCCTATCAACAACGTCAATACGTGGGCACACCAAATCATTAATAATATATCTACATTTTTTTTAAAGAGGATATTGAAAAGAGTAAAAGAGTGTTTGACTGAATTTAAAAAAAAAAAAAAGGATTATAAGCTTCTTAAAATTTGATAAATTAATATAATGTGAATCAGTTTCATCTTAATTAAAAGCTGTTAATTTGCATTGGTTGAGTTATTTTCTAACCTGCTTACTCGTATATGGCCCAACTAGTCGCTATAAAAATAAATGAGTACTTCCTAATTTTAAAATTAAAGAATTGGAAATGTAATATTAATTAAGTATTTAAAAAAATAAATCCTTAGATAACCGAAAATCATATATGTAACACGGAACAAATAAAAATCCTCGCCAGTGGTTTATGCAATATTGAGGTGTCTATGTTATGGAAAACTAAAAATAACAAACAACAAAACAAAAAATGAACACATAACATAATATTCATAAATTATAAAATAACTTGTGAGTGGCTTAGAGCAAAAAATATTCATTACGCCTAATATTATTTTTAATTTTTAAGGATTAAATAAGTAATCTTGAAAGGTCGGAACCTGTTCGAAGTCTATCAATTTTTTTAGAAATAGCATATTTAGTAATTTTTTTGTGACGAAGTTAGATCGGAACTACTTCTTAGGTTATTTTTACCTAAAAAAACACTATGCATATTTAAAATTTTGATTGACGTTATCTTTATAATTTTTACTAGTAAAATAACTTGTATTTTGAAAAGTTGGATATATGTCTAAATTTATTAAAAATAGCATTTGCAATAGTATTTTTTTGACGGAGTTGGGTAGAAATGTTTTTTTACGTTCCTTTAATCTAGAAAAATTTAAAAGATACGTGATTACGACTAACGTTATCTTTTTTTATTTTTAAGGATTAAATATCTATTATTTTTAAGGTCGGAATCTGGTCGGAGTCCGGTCAATTTTTTAGAAATAGCATATTTAGTAAATTTATTTGTGACGGAGTTAGGTCGGAAATACTTTTTAGGTTATTTTATCTAAAAAACACTATGCATATATAAAAATTTGATTGACTTTATCTTTTAAATTTTTATTAGTAAAATAACCACTATTTTGAAAAGTCGGATATTTCTCCAAATTTATTAAAAATATCATTTGCAATAGTATTTTTTCTGACGGAGTTTGGTCGCAATGAGAATAATATTTTCTATAAAAATTCAATGACATCCGACCTTTTAAAATACTAATTATGTACAAAAAAAATTACTAAAAATACTATTTCTAAATAAATTGACCAGACTCCGACCAGGTTCCGACTTTCAAGATTACTTGTTTAATCCTTACAAATTAAAAAAAAAAAAGATAACAGTAGTTGTAATTATGTATCTTTTAAATTTTTTCAAGATTAACGTAAAAAATCATTCTGACCCAACTCCGTCAAAAAAATACTATTGCAAATGATATTTTTAATAAATTTAGACAAATATCCGACTTTTCAAAATACTAGTTATACAAGTAAAAATTAAAAAGATAACGTCAATCAAAATTTTATATATGCATAGTATTTTTTAGGTAAAAAAAAAACCTAAAAGGTAGTTCTGACCTAACTCCGTCACAAACAAATTTAATAAATATGTTATTTCTAAAAAAATTGACCGGACTCCAACTAGATTCCGACCTTTCAATAATACATATTTAATCTTTAAAAATTAAAAAAAAAATGTTAGTCATAATCATGTATCTTTTAATATTTTTCTAGACTAAATGAACGTAAAAAATCATTCCTTATCAAAAAAATAATATTGCAAATGATTATTTTTAATAAATTTAGACAAATATCCGACTTTTCAGAATACTAGTTATTTTACTAGTAAAAATTAAAAATATAACGTCAATCAAAATTTTACATATGCATAGTGCATGTATTTTAGCTAAAAATAACCTAAAAAGTAGTTCCGATCTAACTCCGTCACAAAAAAAAACTAAATGCTATTTTTAAAAAAATTGACCGGACTCCGACCAAATTCTGACCTTTCAATAATACATATTTAATCTTTAAAAATTGAAAAAGATAATGTTAGTTGTAAGCATGTATCTTTTAAATTTTTTCTAGACTAAATGAACGTAAAAAAATTATTCCGACCCAACTCCGTCAAAAAAAAAATATTGCAAATGATATTTTTTAATAAATTTAGACAAATATCCAACTCAGAATACTAGTAAAAAAATTAAAAAGATAATGTCAATCAAAATTTTACATATGCATAGTGTATTTTACTTAAAAATAATCTAAAAATTATTTTCGATCCGTCACAAAAAAAATTACTAAATATGTTATTTCTAAAAAAATTGATCGGACTCTGAACAGATTCCGACCTTTCAAGATTACTTATTTAATTCTTAAAAATTAAAAAAAAATTAGTCGTAATCATGTATCTTTTTTAATTTTTTCTAGATTAAAGGAACGTAAAAAATCATTCCAACCCAACTCCGTCAAAAAAATACTATGATTAAAAGTATATTAGTCACTTATTTTAATTTGGTGTAAGAAACGAAATAGGAAAAAGATTAGGGATGAAAAGAGATATTTAAAATAAAGAATTAGAATATTGGTCACTTATTCTTTTTTTTTTTAAAAGACAAAAAAAAGAGTTTTTATAAATTTTTGGACAAAAAGGAGTTTGTACCTTGCTAAAATTTATACTTTTCTCATCAGGGTTTAATTAAGTACAATTAGTTAATGTGGAAATTAATTAAATAAATCTTCAATGAAGAATTCTTGTGCAATCTATATATATACTAGCCCGAGTACTATCGGCAAATAATTTCAACATTCATACTTTGACATTTTGTACAAATTGAGAAAAAAAAATTATTAATACTTTATTTAAATTTATTAATATTTCAGTGATATGAAAAAAAATTGAATATAAATAAGCAAAATGAAAAGGAATGAATATTTGGTGATCACATCAGCAGTGGCACCGAAAAGACCCAAATTTTACTGGTACATGAGTTGTTTATAAAAAAAATAGTACAACGTAATTTTTGTAAAAACAATTTATGTGAAAATATGTATTATTCACACAAAAAGATTATATAAAGTTTATTTCTTCAATTTAAGGGTTCTTCTCTAGTTTTTTATGGTTGGCCGCATTTAAGATCCACATCTTAGATACTTTAGATATTGAAATTTCTTGAGATCATTCATCCATACAAAACTCGTTATTTTTAGCTATCACAGGGTCAGCGTACATGTCAATAGCTGCAAAGACAAAAAAATGATGGTTAAAATTGGAAAGCCAAATAATGGGGTAAAATTATATTTAAATAATTTAATGGGCTTGAAATATAATTTCAAAAAAACCGAAGATTATTTATATTTATTGGGCATGTACCAACTCGATTTTATTTTTTTTTGGATTTAATATAATTTCTATAAAGCCCAGGTCCACTAATTTTTTTTGGATTTAATTAAAAAAAAAAAAAATCAAACCCAATTTGGTTAAATGAAGAGCCCCTGTTTATTCCCCTGCGTTCAGACTTTGTCTTCTTCATGCCAAATTATAGCAGCTCATCAGCCTCTTCAACCATGGTCATTGCTGATTAAGCCACGTCCGATTCAGCGTGAGTTACCAATTGAAGTACTGCCGCCGTCTTGCCGCTTTTGCCAGAAATCTAGTTATAATTTGTTCAAGGTTAAAAAATACTACTCCCTCCGCCCCGTAGGAATTTGCACCCTTCGGGACGACACATTTTTTAAGTAAAATGTGTTTTATATATAAAATAGTGGTATAGGGGTAAATATATTTATAGGTTTGTGAGTGTGCACGTAAATCAATAATTCCTTTTTTAAGTAGTGTGTAAATTTGTGTGGGATGTCCAAATAAGGAAAGTGTGAAAATTCCTGTGGGACAGAGGGAGTAATAAGTTATTTCGACCGAACTTCGTCAAGAAAATATTATTGACAGTGATATTTTTAAAAAAAAATCGACTAATGTTCAACCTTTAAACAATTTATTTTGTACAAATAAATATTAAAATTTAATATCAATCAAAATTTTATATATTTGTATATTTTACTAGGTAAAAGTAGTCGGAAAAGAAGTTCCGATCCCACTCCTTCACAATAATTTTACTGAAAATGTTACTTTTTTAGAAGTCTAACCGGACTCTGCGTTTTATGAATACTATTTTTCTACTAATATAAATTTTAAAAATAACGTCTATTGTAATTATGTATAATTTTATTTTTTTCTAAGTTAAAAAATACTAAAAAATCGTTATGTTCGAATTCCATCAAGAAAATATTATTGAGATGATATTTTTAAAAGAATTCGATTAACCTCCGATCTATCAAAATATTAATTTTATACAAATAAATATTAAAAAATTAATATCAACCAAAATTTTATATATTTATATTCTTTATCTAGGTAAAAGAAGCCTGGAAAGAAGTTCCGACCCGACTCCATCTCAAACATTTTACTGAAATGCTTTTTTTTTTAATAAATGACCAAACTCCGACTTTTATGAGTACTATTTAGCACTAATAAAAATTTATAAAATAACGTCAGTCGTAATCATATATCTTTTTAATAATTTTAGGTTAAAAAATCCTAAAAAGTCCTTTCGATCAAGCTCGGTCAAGAAAATATCAATGTTCTAAAAGTTGTTAGTTGGTCGGACCACTAGAATGAGCAGCGACTAGTAGGGATTAGTCGGGGACTAGTCGAAAGAACTTAAATGATATATATAATTAATTATTTAATAAATAAATAATAAATAGTACATAAAATAATAAAAAAATTAACATCACCACTTTTCAATATTAAAATTATAAGTATAACAGTCATGAAATTAAAATTTTAATAAAGTGATGGTTTAAAAATCAAGAGAAAATTAATGTTTTAGTTGTTTTAATTTTATTTTATTATAATTACTTAGTGTTTGCCAAAAAAAAAAGGAGTAACATGCCTAATCGGGAATGACTAAGTCGGCATCTAATCGATGTCTAGTCGGCCTAGTCGCTGTCTAATGGGCTCTAGGCCTCGACTACTATTCCAAATATTTTCTTTAGAACTTGGTGTAAATCGGGCCGGTCAAGGGATGACTAAGCAACTAGTCGCCGACTAATTGGTCAAGTCGACCGATTTTTATAATAGTGGAAATTATTAATGAGCATGATTTTTTTTTTTTAATTCCACAGGCCTGCGACCTTTCAAAATATTACTTTTTATACAAATAAAATCTAACATCAATCAAAATTTTATATATTTGTATATTTTCTAGGTAAAACTAGACTACAATGTAGTTCCGACCCGACTTTATCAAAAAAAATTTACTGAAAATGCTATTTTTTAAAAAGTCTTATCAGAAATAAAAATTTTTAAAATAACGTTAATCGTAATCGTGTATATTTTTTATTTTTTCTAAGTTAAAAATACTAAAAAGTCATTCTGACCGAACTCCGTCAAAATATATTATTGATAATGATATTTTTTTTTTTTAAATCCACTAGCTTTCGACCATTCAGATTTTTAATTATTTACAAATAAAGATTAAAAGTTTAACATCAACCAAAATTTTATGTATTTGTATTTTTTTTCCTAGATAAAAATAGTCTAAAAAGAAGTTTTAACTTGACTCCGTCACAAAAATTTTACTGAAAATTCTCTTTTTTTGAAAAGTTTGATCGGGCTTCAAGAATATTTATTTAATCCTTAAAAATTAAAAAGATAATGTCAATTATAATCATATATCTTTTAATTTTTTTTCTAGGTAAAATCATTCCAATTCAACTCCATCAAAAAAAAAAAATTTGAGAATGACATTTTTTAAAATTTTAAACTGGAATTCCGCCCTTAAAAATTCTAATTCTTTTATTAATAAAAATTTAAAAGATAGCATCAATCAAAATTTTATAACATATTTTTAGATGAAAATAACTTAAAAAGTAGTTTCGACTTGAATCCATCACAAATTTTTTTTTTCCAGAATTGATATTTTTGTTCGACCTTTGAAAAATAAAAATTAAAAAACTAATGACAATCAAATCATACATCTTTCAAATTATATATTTTTTTTGTAAATTACTATATTAATTTAGTGCAAGGAAGAAAATAGAAAAAAAAAATAGGGGCTGAAAGAAAAATTAAAATTGAATGAGATTAAAAGGGTATATTCATCATTTAATTTAAAAATAACTAAAAAAGGGGTTTTTACAAATTTGTGAAAAGATATGAGTTTATACACACACAAAAAAAAAACTAAAATATATAGTTTTCATTGTTCTTTAATTAACAAATAAATTAATATGTGTGGCGTACTCTTCAAATGTGTGTATATCTTCTTGATTTATTACAATTGCATGCTAATCTTGAATAACTTGGTCAAATATTAGAATTAGACTAAATATGGTATAAAAGGAACAAACTTGACACATTTATATACTATATAATTGAGAACTACATGTAGAGCCAGCCAACCCTACTTGTAAGGGTTTAGTAGCCATAATTTGTGTGAGAGAGAATAATAAAGTTTATATGTGAGAAGAAATAATTATTGGTGTAGTATTTCGTGCCATGGATGTTACATATATTTGTTATTACGGTTTAAAAATAAATGAAAATTTTTATTTTTAAACAGAGATAATATTAATATGTATTCCCTACGTTCTTTTTTATTTTTTATTTTTTTAATCTTTAAATTACACTTTATTTCACTAATAATTTTACAAAAAAATTATTTTTATAGTTTTATTCATTTAAATTGATTAATATTTTTTAATAATAAAGTTATTTTAAATCAATTACACTAAAAAAATTGAAAAGTCAAATAAAAAAATAAAAAAGAGACGGAAGAAGTATACATAACAATAGTATATATTTGAAGAAATTGATATCACATAAATTTAATATTTTAAAATAAGACACGACCAACCGATTCGATCGATTGGTACTGTAATAGAAAATTGATTCTTAATGTATAATAGATTAAAAATTCATGACCAATAGTGGGTTATAACAACAATTTGCCATTTCAGTTGCAAGTAACTTTTGTCATGTGATGGAATATTTATACTAAAAATAGATTACATACTTACTGAATGAAATATTTATTTAAATAATTTTATTTAATATTTTAAAATAATCTGACCAATTATTCTGTCAAATATATACAAATCATCAATTTTTTAGATATCATATAATAAAATTTCGGTATTCAATTAAATTACTAAAAACTAAAATAAAAATGAGTATAATTAACTATTAAAAAGATTAAATTTCAGAAAATATGCATCCCATTTTATAATTTTATACTACTTCTGGTTATATATAAATAAAGATAATATCTACAAATTATAAGAATTCTTCCCATATAAATATATATATCATATCTAAGTCATTCAACTTTGATACAACAATAGTGAATCAATGACCCAATTAATAGTCCAATCCAACGATCGTTCTAGTTTAAAAGCATTGGTGAACTCGGGTCACGCAATTTTTTGTTTATTATTTTTCATTATATTTTGTATTATATTTGAATATAAATATAAATTTTGATTGTTTCTTAATTATGTATATATACTTGAGCATTAGTCAATCCCTTTAAATCAGATTTTTAACTCTTGTAATCGGATTTTACAACACTAAAATAGGATAAAAGAGTATTGTCAAAAGGAAAACAAAAGAAAGGACAAGAGACCATAGTCCGCCCCTAAGTACGACACGACGGAAAAGCCCAAATGTAAAAGATAAAGAATAAAACTGACTCAATAATACACAAGTTATTATCACTACCCAATTTGAAGAATACATTATCCGAATCGCACTAGCCATTTAGAAAAATACACTATTCAAAAAATTTACAAATTTTCGATAAAAAGTTTTGAACATTTTTTTATTTTTACTCTATGTTCAAAAAAAATTGAAAAATTTACCGAATAAAAAATAATGTATTTTTCAAAAAGTAAGTGTATTCATCCAGCTAGTGTATTTTCTAAAAAGGCTAGTACGAATAACCTGGGCCCGAATAAATTCACTATATCTTATAACCTTAGCCTACCCATAAATACATTATAGCCCAACATTCAAAAGGTACATAAAACCCAAAAAGCAGCCGAACAAAATGGCCTAAGAACAACCAATTAGCCCAAACATTTAAAGAAAACAAAGGCCAACAAATCCTTTATTTATTCTTAATTTTTTCCGAGTTTCATTATACATTTTAAGAGTTTTTCCGTATAGGATATGAAAAATAAGTTAACTACCGATTCTAGCTTTCAAAAGAAAATTTTCTATATATTTCAAGCTCAATTTTTATAAAATTATCAATTAAAGATATAATATTATCAATTAAAGACTTGGAATTGTAACACTGTTTGTTACTACTTAATGGAAGCCGATGAGCTTGTTAAATTGATAATTATTTAAGGAAAAAAACTTGTATGAATCCGAGTTCACGATGAACTCAGATTTATCAATTATCACTGTAATGTGTATACACTATTAATGTTATGCATATTCACTATCATCATTATTTATATACACTATCACTACAAGTTTACTCACGCAATACTTATCATATTTAATATTGGTAATATCAATGGATAACGTAGGATAGGCCGACAGGCGACAGGGTTTGATTTATTATATTCCCGGTCCTCGTTTCATTTCAATCGGTTATTTATCATCCGACCATATTCTTGATTTTCAAGATTATGATAAATTAAGCCTCCAAGTTTAGGATTCGAGTCCAAAGTTAATCTATCGCTCAGATTCAAATCCTAGTTAATCCAGCCTCAAAAAAATCGATTATTTGATTTCATCTATTTCATTAGATTATTTAATCCCAAGATTAAATTTATTAATTTACCCTCAATTATTATGGTAATATATTGAAAATATAGTTAATTGAAAAGGGGCCAAATTGAAAATTTAGTGTATCATCCTATTTATCCTTAAATCCAAATACAATTTGGGAATAATTTTAAGAAGACAATTATAAATATCAAACACATAATATTTTAAAATAATTAGAGTTAAAATCAATGCAATCCCTTAAAATATTATCTTGTTATATTAATCATATAATTATTTAGGAAAACAAACACCCTTAATATATTAGAATTAATTCTTCTTGTCAATAAATTTCAATTTCAAATATCGTACAACAAAAATAAATTGAACATCATTTTATACTCAAATATTAGAGCTACACTTGTGTAGAAATTTCTATCGTAAAAATTATTAAATATAGAAAAAATATAAAATAAAACCCATGTGCATCCCCTGCGACAATTCTATTCCTCTCCCCAACATACTTAAATTTCTCACTCCCTCCATACCCCTGTCCCTGCCACCCCCCACCTAGGGCTGGCAAATGGGCCGGGCCGGGCCGGCCCGGCACTGGCCCACCGGGCTGCTTGTATTTTACGGGCCGGGCCGGGGCCGGCCCGGTACCAATCGGGCCTACATTTTATCGGCCCAGCCTGGCCCTATGCGGGCCACCGGGCCACCGGGCCAAAATGGCCCATTACTTAATAATTAAATTTGAAATATATTATTTATATTTATTATTTTTAACATGTAAAAATAATAAAGATATTTTGATAGACACTAAATTATAATCCCAAAATATTTTTAATATTAATTTAAACATAAGGAAACACACACTCAAAGAATATATATATATATATATATATATATATAATGAAACTAATCAATAAGATTCTAATTATATATATTATTAATGAACTTGAAAAATGAAAACACACACACGTTTAGAACCTGAAAACAAACAGGGGAACTAAACTCATTTTGGAAAATTCTAATTAATAAATATTAGTTTATTGAAACTCAATTCATTTTGGTTAAAAATCAAACATTAATAGAATTAAACTAAAAAAAAGTTAGAAATTATAATTAGGAATTTAGGGTTTGGGTAGTTTTTTGTTTTGAGCCTTTTGGTTTGGTACATTGCAAATTTGCAACATCATAATTTAAAAAAAAAAAAAAAAAACCGGGCCAATATTTTTTTCGGGCCAAGCCCGGCCCGAGCCCGGTTGGCCCGGCGGGCCTACTGGGCCGGGCCAAATAGGCCCGGTTCATTTCGGGCCGCTTATTTTTGGGCCCGGCCTGGCCTGAAAGACGGGCCAACTGGGCCGGCCCATCGGGCCGGGCCCATTTTGCCACCCCTACCCCCACCCCACCCCTCTCCCACATTTCATATATACCTTCACGTTTACCATAAAAAGTTTATTTTAATTTTTTTAATTATTATATTGATTAAAAATATATATTTAATATTATGTTATAAATAAATAATATTTATACATATAGTAACATACATTTAATCTTACAGTAACACATATTTAATTTTACAGTAGCACATATTTGTTCTAATAGTAACACACATTTGTTTCCTAATTTATGTTACAATATGGGAAAATGTGTGTTACTATAAGGACAAAATATATTTTTATAAGAATAAATTTGTGTTTCATAATTTATTCATCATCCATTTAAATGTAGGTACATTGTTTCATGAAATACATATATTATTATATGAAAAAAAACAATTATTTATATAAAAATAAATAAATGCTTGTGAATAATCAATATTCATTTTTATAGTAACACACATTTTGTTCTTGCATTATGTGAAAAATGATTTATTCTATAAAACAAATGAATATATGTAAAATAACAATATTTTATAAGATAGTAACACACATTTGCTCTAATAGTAACATACATTTGTCTCTTTGTATGTGTTACTATATGGAAAAATGTGTGTTACTATATGGATAAATGTGAGTTACTATATGGGCAAAATATATTTTTATGAGAATAAATATGTATTTCTTAATTTATTTATCATCTCTTTTAATCTAGGTTTATTGTTTCATGTAATACATATATATATTATTATATAAAAAATAATTATTTCGATAAAAATAAGTAAATATTTGTGAATAATTAATATTTGTTCTTATAGTAACTTACATTTTGTTCTTACATTATGTGAAAAATTATTTATTCTAAAAACAAATAAATGCATATAAAATAACAATATTTTATAAGATAATAACACATATTTGCTCTAATAGTAACACACATTTGTCTCCCAATTTGTGTTACTATATAGGCAAATGTGTGTTACTATATGAGCAAAATATATTTTTATGATAATAAATATGTGTTTCTTAATTTATTCATCATCCCTTAAAATCTAGGTATATTGTTTCATGTAATACATATGTTATTATATTAAAAAATAATTATTTCTATAAAAATAAATAAATATTTATGAATAATCAAATATTTATTCTTAAACTAATACACATTTTTCTTTTGCATTATGTGAAAAATTATTTATTCTATAAAAACAAATGAATATGTGTACAATAACAACATTTTATAAGATAGTAACACCCATATGTTCTAATAGTAACATATATTTGCTCTTTTGTTTGTGTTACTATATGAGCAAATATATGTTACTATATGAATAAATGTGTGTTATTATACTAACATAAATTGAGAACAAGTTTTTAAATTTATTATACAATATTATTTAATTATTTTTAAAATTATATTCAATACTTGGGCTTGGGCCTTAGTATTATAACATTCGCATGGCAATAAAATTCCTGGGTGTTGCATGTAATATTAATGGATGCGGATATTTTTCCCCCCATAATTGCATACTTCACCCCTTTCTTCACTTCACCACCAAAATATTTCAGTTCACCACCCTTAATTTTTTTAATTTAACCCTTTTTTTAATTTATTCTGCAAGTTCACCCCATTTAAAAAAAAAAGAGTCCAACACCTTCTATCCACGAAAAACCGAAAGAAAAATCGACGAAGCCCCTGCATCCGTCTGGGCGGATCCGATTGGAAATTCTTTTGAAATCGAATCCGCCCCCAGCCAAGAAGTCTCGCCGTCGCATCGCCTGAAACCTGCCATCGCAATTCACAGAGCCGCCGCGCCGGATTCCACCTTCGTCCACCTCTGTTCCCAGCACAGCCGCCGTCCGATTCTGAAGAACCGTCGCCTGGAAACTCCATAAACACAACCTCTGCCATTTCAGTCGATCGAAACGCCCCAATCTCCGTCTGAAATCTGCTATGAACCACCACGATGCCCGGAATTAACTGCTCTGCGCCGTTCATCGCATCAATTGCGCCCCAAGCGCGACGCAGAGAGTCTTGAAGTGTCTTTTGTTCGAAAATTTTATGCGAACATAGAGCATATTTTCGAACAGTTGGTCCGAACAAAGAAAATGTTTTCAAACATTTGGTTCGAACAAGGAACAAAATTATATGTTCGACAAATCTATTCGAAAACTATGCATTTGTTCGATCATTATTTTCGAAATTTGTGAAAATCTTTCACAGGCCAGAGTCGAACAAAATTGATTCAAAAAATAAGGTAAAAAAAATGAAATTTCGATGAAGCCTCTGTCCTTCGCAGGAAACTGCTACCTCTGCAACCTCCACGCCGCTCTCCGTCGCGACCATTTCTCTCAGCGCCGCCTGGAAGCACATAGCCTCGACGCGGGAATTCTCACCTGCCACCACGCCACTGCTTGAAACCATCTGCTTTGCCGTCCATATCTCTCTCTTAGGGTTTTATTCGAAAATGTTATGTGTAGAAGAAAGGGGTGAACTGATCAGTTATGAATTAATTAATTATCCTCAAAAAGTATAATTATTCTATTAAAATTAATTTATAAATAATCTTAAAATGGGGTGAACTACTTAATTTAGGGGGGGAGAATATCCTGATCCAATATTAATTCGTTTGGTGCGGGCGTGTGTTTGGGTGGAGAAGGAGGCGCGTGGGTCAATAATTTTTTTTAGTTTATTTTAAAAAAATTCTACGGTAGAAATTTCTATATAAGTTTTTATCCAAATATTATTATCAAGTTAAGTAGATTAACGAGATGTTTTGTTTCATGAATTACGGTGCATTAAGATTCTCATCTCAAATATATTTGATTTTTAAGATTTGAGCCCAGGATTAAATCCTGACTCAATATTTGCATTCAATTTAATCTTATAAGAAATGGATAATTTGATCTCAACTATTATATCGGATTAATTTTAAGAAAACAGTCATAATATTAAACACATACTATTTTAAAATTAAAATTGCAATCAATACAATCCATTGAAATTCTATCCTATTTAATTTATCCTATCTAGAAAACCAAATAAACTCATAAAAATATTGATTTCATAAAGTAAAGTAGATTAGAAACATTGATATCATGATACAAAGGTCTGTTTGCTTTCTAGAAGTAGTTGAGATAAAAAAAAAAATTTAATTGTACTAAATCTGATGTTTAATTTGGAGGATCAAAGTCCAAGATAATTTTTTAGCATGGAAAAAAAAAGGTCATACTAAAAAATCAAGGTACATAAAATATAACTAGTCAATCCAAACATAAGTCCAATTTTTAGATTGAGGGGTGCTGGGTATAAAATTCATCAATGGTAATGGGAGTGAAATATATATATAGTAATTATAGTAGGTAATGAGACCAAAACATTGATTTTCCTCCTAAATAAAGTAATCATTACCCCCATTTGATTACCCTCATCTCATCCTATAATCATTCTCCTCAATCAATCCTCCTACAATAATCAACAATTTTCTTTTTTGTATACTTATTCCAAAATTGGAGCACAATATTAATGATGTAACCACTATGAACATAAACTCTTATTGAACATATGTAAGGGTAAAGAAAAAAATAAATTTTTATTTTCATTACCATTGAGGAATTTGAAACAAGCGCCCTGATATTCCAAATAATCCAATAGTATTAAATTATATCCCAACTATTTAATCTCATCATTCGAAGCAAACATAATATACTTTAACTTTTTATACCTTATTTGTTCAACAAATTTTTACATGAAACGGATCGTCGGACAACTAAACTGATACTATTCATTAATTTTCTTTTACACAAAATAAAACAATTTATTAAACAACCCGGAGTTTCCGCCTTCACAATGTTTAATTACCAAATTCAAATTATTTTCTTGATTATTTAATTAAATTATAATTGAACGTGAAAAAATCTAACATACAAGTGATTAGAGGTGTAAATGAGTCAAATCGACTCGCAATCTACTCGTGCTCGACTTGTAAAAAGATCAAAATCGACTCGAATCAAACAAGTCGAACTCGAGCTACTCGAGTAGCTCTCGAGTTCGAGTATATAAATACTCGGCTCGAGAGGCTCGCGAGCTTAATCGAGGTTGCACGATATTTAATTTTTTTATATAAATAAAGTTGTCGAACTCGAGTCAAATCGAGCTTGAATTTTAGACAAAAATATAGGTAAAATGTATTTAATATTTTATTTTATTAAAATAATAAAATTGTCAAGTCAAGCTCGAATTTGTCAATTTCTTGGCCGATGTTGACAGACGAGCTGGAACAAGCAAGGTTAAGAAAAATGATCAAGAAAGATTATGGCAAAGTAACTCGCCCACCTAGCTCACCAACCAGCTCGCCACTCAGCTCTTCTCTCAATACCGCTGCTCATCACCCAGCACCGCTATCCGTCCTCCAGCTCACCCTTCAGCTCACCACCCAGCTCGTCACTCAGTACCGCTGCTTGTCCTCCAGCTCATCACCCAGCACCGTTTTTCGTCCTTTAGCTCGCCACCCAGCACTGCTGCTCGTCCTCCAGCTTGCCCAAAGCACACTTCACACCACTAGGTACCTACTCCCAACCCAGTGGGTACAGGCCGAATCAATACCACGTAGTACGAGCAGGTGGCACACTGGGTCCACCTCGGAAGGGAGCTGGTCACCAAGTGGCGAACAGAAATCCCACAAGGGGACCACCTCGGAGGGGAGCTGGCCACCAAGTGGCGAACAGGAATCCCACAAGGGGTCCACCTAGGAGGGGAGCTGGCCACCAAGTGGCGAACAGGAATCCCACAAGGGGTCCACCTAGGAAGGGAGCTGGCCACCAAGTGGCGAACTGGAATCCTACAAAGGTCCACCTCGGAGGGGAACTGGACATCAAGTGGCGAACAGGAATCCCACAGTGGGACCACCTCGGAGGGGAGCTGGCCACCAAGTGACGAACAAGAATCTCACAAGAGGACGACCTCTGAGGGGAGCTGGCCACCGAGGCGAGCTAGGGGCGAGCAGGAACCCAGCTGCGAGTAGAACCCCTAGTAATGGCAAAGTAGACAAATGCCTTGTAATTAGTGTTAAATGAATGGTAAAATGACAAGTGTAAGGACACTTGTCATTTTATTAAGCCACTTAGGCTTAAATCATGCCTTGTAAACATATAAATAGAAAATTGTGTACTCATTAATTTTGAGGGATTCCAACCTCATTTAATATAAGATATATTCCTACACTTTCTCTCTCTCTACCTTCTCTCTAAATTCATGTTATATTAAGATCAAAAGATCACTTTGATTGTTGTTAGGAGGAATTCATTGTCCAAATTAGCAACATAATTAATCAAAATTAGTTAATTCTTCCAACAGCCGAGTCGAGCTCGAGCTCGAGCTAAAAAAAATCAAGCTCGATCAAGTTCGAATCGAGTTTCGAGCTTGAATATTGCTTTCGAGTCGAGTTCGAGCTCAGCTACTCGACTCGACTCGACTCATTTACATATATATTATACAAATAAATTGAATACACTAATACTATAATGAATTGATAGCAATTTTTTTTACTAAGAGAAGGAAGAAACGGTTAGTCACATCTTTTTTTTAAGGGATTATATTTTTATATACCCAATAAGTTGACTCATTTTTTAATTTGGCCCATCTGTTTCACTCTTTCTAAAATTGGTTCTAAACGTTTAAAATTATTTTGTTTTTAGTATATTTACCGGTTATAATAGGTTGTATAACCGGTTGACTCTACCTGAAAATATAATTAATTTTATATATGTCAACTGTGTAATCCATTTTATTCTCTTTCAAATCCTTAATTTCTGCTGAAAAATGTTGAGGCTTAATTTTACATAGTATTTGAAAAAGGTGTAAATCCTAAAAGTAAAAAAGCAAAATTTCAAGAATCTTATCGTATAAAGGAGCAGGGTCTTCATTTCTACTTGGATTGTGAAACCTCATGCTTGAATCGCTCCCTTATTGTCGTCTATTTAAATCGCTCACAACCCTTCAATTTCTTGAATCTAGGATTTCCTACGTTCTGTGTGTAGTTCTCTCATATTTGAATAGGGTATTGTGTGTGGGTGTGTAACCTTTAAATTCGTAAGTTGATTTTCTCTCCAACTTAATAAGTCGGTCCGTCCAAAAATCAAAATAAAATAAAATTAATTACACAGTTGATATATATAAAATTAAATATAAAATTAAATTATATTTTCAGGTGGAGGCAACCGGTTACACAATAATAAATTTTTAAATGTATATGACCAAATTCAAAAAAGTATGGAACAGGTGGACCAAATTCAAAATTGTGTAAACTTATTGGGCATATAAAAGTACAATCTCTTTTTTTAATTGTAATTTCTCATCCAATACTTGGATAAAGTGTTGTGAATGAATGGGGTGAGGATAACCTTGTGGTCTAAACCATCCATCAATCTCCTTCACTTTATAATTTAATTGGTGCGAGAAATGACAAATTTATTCTTTAAGATATTTGAGATTGCTTGATTTGGTGACTTTGGAAAGCAAGAAATAAAGTCATACTTGAAAATAAGTGGACTTTGGATGAGGAGATCGTATTGGATCTCAAGAATATAGTTTGGAGTTGGGTTTGATTTAAGTTAGAGGCATCTATTTGTTTTAAAGTGGTCTAGGAGAATATATTGCATACTTTGAGATCTTTGTTTGTCTATTATTGTGAGTGTAATTTCCTTAAAACTTGTAAGGGAGGGTATTTTTTATGTCCTCATTATTGAAAAGTAATAAAATTGTTGCTGATCAAAAAGATTATAATGAATTAATGGAACAATATCGATTTAATCATTATGAATAGGAAATTATGGAGATCATCTTATATAAATTGGAGATTCCAGTCAATTTAATACCAAATGGGATAGATCATTCAAGTGTAGATAGCTCAAGTGGTTAGAACTTCACTATCTAAAATTCTGAGGTCTTGATTTGAGGGTTTGAGACGAGGAGAGAAAAAAATTATTCCCTCATTCGAAACACGGAAAGAAATTTTTTATTTTCTCTTGTGGTGGTTTCCTTTCTGTGGAGATTGTTATTCTTTTTGCAGTTTTAAATGGTCTCCCTCTTGTAATGATTGCAATTTCAGTTTATATAGTGAGACAAAATTATGAGTAAGTTTCTTGTGCACCAGTTACACCGTGCAACTCAAGTTCATTTTTAAAAAGTTACACAAAATACTACTGAAAAGTTACACATGTTATTACTGAAAAGTGATAACATTATTTAGAATAACATACAAGACTAAGCCCAAAATTATATATACGCAATATATAGTAGAAGAAATTATTTTAATTAATTATTTAGAAAAATATTATTGAAAAAGATCTCAATTCAACGTGATGGACACTGACAACAATATCTTCCAGAGTAAAAAAAAAATTTTAATATAAAATATATGATGTGGATCTCCATACATACTTAGGGCTCATTTGGTTCGTAAGATAAAATTATCTATCCGTCGAAAACATGCATGTTTTTTACGGATAGATACTTTTATCTTACGAACCAAATGAACCCTTAGTGTTTATATCAACGTGATGGAATGAACACTAACAACTATATCTTCAAAAGTAAAAAAAAGAAAAAAAATTAAATATGAAATATATGATGTGGATCTCCATATATACTAGTGTTGATTGCTCATTCAATTGAACGATATCTCCATTGTAAAATATGTTCAATTATATGTGTCATTTCTTTTAGGGAGCTATCAAATATATAAGTGATTCAGTGCCAATATTAAGTATAATAAAATAATGTATTAAATTAATTTAATAAGATTTTTTTAAATGACTACCCATAATTTTGGCTCTATTCATTGCTTGCAAGTCAGTTTTTAATTTATCTATTTTCAAGTTATTCTTAAAATTCTTCTTTCGAGTTTGCAAACTATTTGTATTTTCTTTGATTTTTTAAAATTTTATTAATTTGTGTTTATCTAATTTTTTTAATCAGTTCTACTTTCTACATATTTAATTGAAGCGATGAAATTTTAATTAAGTCATGGATCTTTAGTGTAAAAAAACAAATTATGCAAAAATACTAAAAGCCTGTTTGCATTCACTAAAAAATAGAAATAATCACTTTTAAAATTTATAATCTGTGAGTGAGGTGCTTTAACAAAAAAATGATTTCGTTTCCCGAGAAGCCCTTGCAAACAGGCCTTTACACTTTATTTATTATCTTATTATTTTCTGTTAATTTAAAAAATTATATTAAAATCATAACTTACCTAATATATATCTAATTAATAACTTACATTGAAATAACTTTACCTAATATATATCTAATAACATACATTGAAATAACTTACCTAATATATATCTACAAACGTTTATAGCGGTTGAAATTTCTTCCACATTGCCTCAATATTCTCTAAATATAGACATTTTCGCATTCCGAAATACCTCCATCAATAGGCAATGGCTGTTGTCAATGTTGTAATCTTGAGAGGAAAGCGTAAAGCAAAAGTAAAGACACAGTATTGATGACCCAGTTCGTCACGGAGTGACTACGTCTGGGGGCGACCAAGCCAGGAGATAGTATAATATGAAACTGCCGTTTACAATGATATGAATTACAGAATACATAGGAATGATAAGTATAAATAGAATACTAACCCTAAGTCTTGTGGGCCTAAAGCCCACTGGATATATCTAATATTATATCCATAAAATATAATAATATATTTACATATATTATAACAGTCAAATCCTCTATTTTCCCCCTTTTTTATTCTCTTCATTAAATAATTAAGATATCATAATTTATTTAATTTGACTCCACGATCTCGTAATCTAATTTTCCTTGATTTCTTTCCAAATAATAAACGGCAAAAGAAAAAGGGGAAAAAATCATTTTGGAAAAAGAATATCAATAATGGGTATTGTTTTTAGAAATGGATAATGAGTATTGTTTTATGAGTTGACCACTTATAAATTTAAGTTGACATTAATTCATATCACTCAATAAATTACTGATACTATTATAAAAATATGCTTGATTTTCTTAACAGTGATAGTGTGTACACATAATAGTGATAGTTGACAAAATCAAATTTATCGTGAGCCTGGATTTATACAAGTTTTTTTCTTGTTTTATTAAAGGAAAACAATTATAACAGTTTTCTAAGATAATTAATTATAATATGACACATAATTTTGTCTTGCTATAGATTAGCCAACAGAACTGCAACCACCACAAAAGAAAGACCACTTGATCCCATGATTTCAGAATTTTAAGTAGTAGAGTTCTAATCACTTGAATTATTAACACTTAACTAAGTATTAGTGGATAACTCAATAAATTATTCCTTTCTAAATAATAAAATAATTAAAAATAAAAAAATATGAGAAGATTTATTATGGTATGAGAATTATTATGCAATATATGATGGACTTGACAGCGCTCCTATTCTATAAAATTTACACTTTTCATTTAATTTATACCCCTATTTACTAGTTTAGTGGAATAATATAATTAATGATCACGTGCACTTTTACATTGTTATTCTATACCATGGTCATATTATTCTGTTTATTCAAGATTTGTTGGCACAGAAAAGTCAATTTTTTACACTGTTCTAAAGTCAAATATATAAAATTTCAAGCCCTACTCTTTATCAAATTCACATCTCCATAATTTTTTAGTATTTGATCACGCCCTTAATTATGGAATTATACTACCTCCGTCCCACAAAAGTTTGCATACTTTCCTTTTTAGTTTGTCCCACAAAAATTTGCATACTCCCAAAATAAAAATATTCTTTTAAATCTCCACCTTTAAAATCTTTACCTCACAATCTCCACCATACGCATTCTACTCATTATACTTTTTCTTAAAACCTGTGCCCAGGAAAGTACCGCAAACTTTCATGGGACGGAGGTAGTACTTATTTTATGAGCTTCTAATAATAGTCTATTTTCCATTTATGAAAAACTAACATTCTTCAAACACAATATCATCCTGAATTTTTCTATGATTAAATAGGATATTTGTCTTATCGCACAACTGATATTCAATAAAAAAATTAACACACGATCATCTAACTTCATCATTAGGCAGCACTCCACCTTCGCAATGAAATTAAATAATTATTTTGTAGAAAAAATATAGAATTACAAAAATGTCATTTTGATATATTATTTTGAATATAAGTTTTACAAATTTACAAACTTCAACATTCTATCATTTTTTATGTTAATAATACTCAATGAATTAAAATATCAATTATATCTCTTTAAATATCTAGCTCGTTTTCTTTTTTATATATTCTTTTTTATGTTTATTTTATTTAAACAATTTTGAATCATTTCAAAAATACATAACATGAAAAACCTTAAATTCGAAATTTATTAGGTTCATCTTCTTGGCCAGAACCATGCCCTAGCAATAGCAGCACCATCACCATGACCACCTCTTGGGTCGGTCACCAAATTTATGAATGTTGTGAATGTGTTTGTCGCATGCATGTAGCAAATAGATCTGACATTGTCACATTAATAATTCAATCAACATGTTTGAGCTCGTCATTTAATATAAAAATAAAAATAAATTATGAATTTGATCTGAATTGAGTATTATAGAGGGAAGGCTATCGGGCGGATATATATTCAATCTGCATTTCTATTCACTGGGAAATTAAGAACCGTTTGGCTGGAAGTAATGAAGGTGGGAATGAGAACTAATGAAACTTCATTCATATTAATAGTGTTTTGTATTATTTATTATAGGATTAATTCTATATAAATACATCACATTTTATTCAACTTTCAATTTAATCATGAGTTTCACGATTATTATAAAAAATCTCAATCTTTTAAAGAGTTTCAATTCGATACACCTTTTTTCCGGCCAGCAACTGATGACGTGTCTCGCCGGAGCGCGTGAAATATTGTCACGCTGGCGTACACGTGTGAAGTACTTTTTAGATTAAACAAAGGATAATCACTAGTCTTATAGTAATTACCCCTTTAATAATACTCATTATAATTTTCATTTTAAATTCATATCAAACACCCCTTAAGGAAAATTAGAACTGAATGTGTGTTTAGTTGGAGATATGGGATGAGAATGGAGTAGATATTATGTGTATAATTTTCATACTAAGTAAATTTATAAATAATAATTTGAATTCAACTGTGCACACTCAGCGTGTGATGTGTGTAAATTATGTACATCATATAAGATTAGGTGTATCATATATGTGATCAGGAGTATCATACATGAAAAATATTAGAAGTAATAATTATTGCACACTCGGTGTGTAATGTGTAGATTATGTACACATGTGATCAAGAGTATCATATATATGGTCTGGTGTATCATATATGTGGTTAGAATATCATATATGGAAAACATTAGAAGTGATAATTAAAAACATAAAAACTAAATTATACTGCCAAAATTGCTATTTTACTGAATAATTCTTATACATATCCATTACAGAAATAAATGTATCACATATGTAATCAAGAATATCACATATATAGTTAGAAGTATCACATATATAACCACAAATATTATATATTTGACTCAACAAAGGCTTGTTTGCAAACTCTAAATAAAAAAAAAAAATTTAAAAAAAGCTCTTAAAACATGTTTTCAACCAGTATTTTTTTTTTAAAAGGAAAACAATTGCTCCCAAAAAGTATAGTCAGTACAAAGCTAAGGAGCACAGTTCCTGATCCACATGGGAATTAAATCTTCTCTCCATTCGAGAAGAGTAGAAGTTTTTTTCGCCAAGCTTGCCATTTCATGAGCCACTCTGTTTTGTTCTCTAGGAATGTAGTAGATGCCTCGCACTAAGCCATCTGTCATCTCATTCCAAATCATTTGTAATATTTCCCCCTCCGGGCTTAGACAAATTTCTTTCTTTTTTATCAGCTGTACCGTTTCTAGGGAGTCCGATAGAATAGAGAATGATGATGAATCCGTACACTTGTCCCCTCTAATCCCTTCCAAAATCGCTTGTAACTCAGCTCCTAGGGCTGTCCCCGGGTATTTTATCCGGCAGCCAGCTGCCATCTCAATAATTCATTCACCACTCACTACAATATACCCAACTGATGCTAGCAAGTCTTCCTCATGCAAACTGGCGTCGACTTTAATCCTTTATCCTTCCCACTTCTCCCGATCCCAGCACATCATTGTTGCTTCATCTAGGGGTTTTCTTAAGCAATCCGTCTTTTGTTACAATCTCTATAGCTTTCGAGGAGACTCAATGTCAATTCCACTTTGATGCAGTTTTCGGTTTTTTCGTTGCCCTTCATTTCTAGAGATGTCTGCACCAATCGGCACCTCTCTTTCCAAATGCCCCACGCTGTCATTGCAATTTCCTCACTAGAAACACCTCCCTTTGTCAAAAAAATGAGGTCCACTATTTTAAGTGTTTATTACTTCTTTTGGTCAAGTAACAATTTTTAACTTTTAGCTTCTATTAATTTAAACATTTCTACATATTTCCCAAAAAAATAATAATTCAACACCCTTTTTAGAAGAACCTACTTTGCAAACACATTTTATTAATTATTTTATAAAATCACTTAATTTTAAAATACTTCATATTTTTTATTTTACTACAAAAATTATCTAATATCATTTTTTTTAATTCTAATAAAGATTGCAAACATGCACTAAGTATGGTATATTAAATATATACAATGGTAAGTATTACTTATCCAAATAAATAAATTTATTATTTTTTTCTATTTTCATAAAAAATAATATATTTAATTTGTAATATTTTTATTTAGATTTTTTTAAGAAAAGAATCAACAATGTAACATTCCATTTTGAAAAGAAAAGGGAAAAAATGTTGATTCCATTCCTTAAATTATTTTGAATAACTCAAAAGCATTCCTCATCATCAATCAAAAAATACAATTATTTAGAGCATTTTTATTTCGTGAGAAATGATGACATGTTCATCCACAAATATAAATTTATATTCACTAAAAAAATGATAATAATACATAAATACGAAGTTTACTACTATTTTGATTAATTGCTTAAATTTATTCATTTATCACTATTACATACGTCATGAATACATAATTTTTTTTATCAATTTCATTTCTCACCCATATCATTACACATTCCATTTCTCATTCTTCATCACAAATCAAAACACCCCAATCATTATTAGTGATTATCACCTAACAACGTCACAACGCGGCACCACGTTTTGGTTACGACACTTTCTATTTTGAGAATTCTTTGAATTAAATGAATTGTTAGCTTGTAAAAGTGAATTTGGGTCTCATTTGCGGCGTTTGTGGAAGAATTAGGTTCATTGATCACAAGTTTGGTAGTGATTGAATTAGGTTAATTGAATCACGATTTAGTAATGATTTTTTTATAATTGTAAATTAAGTTTAAAAGTATTTTAATGTAGAGAAAAAAAAAAGCACACTTTTTAAAATTGCAAAGAGGGTCAAATGTGCAAAAAATTATAAAAAATATACACCCAAAGCATTCTTAAAATAAGCGTACAAATATTTTAAAAATTATACACTTATCCCTTTTAGTAATAAACCTAAAAAAAAATACTACCTCCGTCCCAGGAAAGTTTGCGGTACTTTTCTGGGCACAGGTTTTAAGAAAAAGTGTAATGAGTAGAATGTGTATGGTGGAGATTGTGAGGTAAAGATTTTAAAGGTGGGGATTTAAAGGAATATTTCCATTTTGAGAGTATGCAAACTTTTGTGGGACAAACTAAAAAAAAAAATATGCAAACTTTCGTGGGACGGAGGTAGTATCTCTCTTTCCAATCATTCATATACAAATGAAAATGTCAATTCTTCTGGTTCCCAAACCCGCTATATTATCCAAAAGCATCAAAACATCTAACAAATTATATCATTTCAGAATTATAACTTCATACCTTTTTTAAATCAGCATAAATTAATAATTCCAAATTCTTCTTTAAAATAGTAAATTATTAAAATTTTGTACGTCAGTGAAATTTTGAGGGAAAGGGGCGAAAATAAATGAATTCGGACATTCCTTGACAAACACGAAAATTGGAAGATCGGGCAACTCTAATCTCTTTCTTTTAAATATATATATATATATATATATAGTATAATTAACACAAAAACTTATATACATATTTCTACCATACAAATATCCATTTTCGAAAAATTCAAGGGTCTAAACCGGGTCGGGTTGGATTTGAACATTTTTTTTCAAAATTCACACAACTTGTATTTTCAGTTTTTTTTCGCTCGCAGGTATGCTACAATTTTGGCAAACGCATGTTACTTTAAGGCAAAATGTGTGTTACAATTAAACTAAACATTGTTTTTACCCATATTCATTTGTTTTATGTAGAAATAAACATTTTTCATATAATGTATGTTACATTGTATGTGTAACACATATTTTTTCTTAACAAAAATACATTTTATCCTATAGTAACACATGTTTGCTCATATAATAACACAAATTGAGAAACATATATGTGCTACAATTAGAGTAAATGTGTGTTACTGCATATGTGTGTTACAATTAGAATAAATGTGTGTTACATTTAGAGTAAAATGTGTGTTACTCTAAATGTTTGTTACAATTAGAGTAAATGTGTGTTACTGCAAATGTGTGTTACAATTTGAGTAAATGTGTGTTACTGCAAGAACAAATGTGTGTTACTCTCTATACAAACATTGATTTGTCCTTAGAAAAATATATATTGTATTTTAAATAACATATGTACGGTATTAAATGATGTATTAGTTCATGAACTGTTATCAACAAAGAGAATAAAAAATAAATTAAGTAACACATTTATTCTTGGAAAAATACTTATTTTTCTTATAGTTATTTGAAAAGTACAAAAAATTAATTTTTTAGAATTAGTAACACAGATTTTACCTAATAGTAACACACATTTGCCCAAATTGTAACATACATGGGAGCGGAAAAACCTAAAATTACAAGTTGCGCGAATTTTGAAAAAAAAATGCCCAAATCCGACCCGACCCGACCCAACCCAATTGAATGAGAAATACTATGGGAAAAAACGTGTTCCACCATATTTAAGAGGAACTTGAAAAAACTGTGTTAATGATACCGAATATCAGAACCATAAAAGGTGGTGTATTTATATAGAATTAAGTGGTGATATTCGGTACCATTAACACAGTTTTTTCAAATCTCTCTTGAATATGGTGGAAAACGTTTTTTTCCATATTATTTCTCATTCAAAAAATATTTTTTTAACATAAAAATTTGTTATTTTTTATATATATAATATATGATGTCAAAAAAAAATATAAAAAAGTAATTTCACACGTTTACGCCAGCGTGACAACATTTCATGCGCTCCGGCGAGACACGTCATCAGTTGCTGGCCGAAAAAAAAATGTATCGAATTGAAACTCTTTAAAAGGTTGTGATATTTTATAATAATCGTGAACTCATGTTTAAATTGAAAGTTGAGTAAAAGATGGTGTATTTATATAGAATTAACCAAAAAAACATTTTACACGTGTACGTCAGCGTGGCACGCGCTCCGACGAGTCAAGTCATCAGTTGCTGGCCGGAAAAAAAAAGTGTATCGAATTGACACTCTTCGGAAAGTTGAGATTTTTTTACAATAATCGTGAAGCTCAGGATTAAATTGAAAATTGAGTAAAAGGTGGTGTCTTTATATAGAATTATCCCTTTTTAAATAATATATAATTTTTACAAGTATATTCTTGCAGTCCACATAAATTTGTATGCAATTAATATAAAATTTATATCCATGTAGATACAAAAAAATAAAATCTTTAAAATATGTTTTTAAGTTATATATGTTCTTAAAATAAAAAAAAATGTAGTTTAAATGAAAAACATTATTCTAATTATAAAATATTATAATGTTACTTTTTGATATATATTTAGAATTTATGTATATACCTGACGGGGACAATCATATCATTTAAATGTTGATAAAAAAAATTATTAGATATTTAAAATTACAAATTTAATAAGATGGTGTATTATTGTAATTGAAAAAACTATAAAGTTTTAATCTCTTTTTTTTTTTTTGCATTTAACACTATTTTATCTGTAAATTTTGATAAATGTACATGTGACATAAATTTAAACAGTGTAACAGAAAATGTAACGGGAGTACTAACATTTGTATGCTGATGTAATTTATAACGGGATGAAATATATTTTAATCACTGTTTTTTAGAATTGATTGAACCGGAAACTGGACATAAAAACGGGTTCAATTACTCCTTAAAAATTATTTTTAAGATTCAAACGAAAAAACCGATCAAAATCCAGAAAACTCAAAAAAAAAAAAAAACAAACAATTACAACACCCAAAAAAAACAATTGTACCGTTCTATTTTATTTTTTTAATTTAAAAAAATTATTAAATTGAATCGAGAGATCCGTCTCAAGTCCAAATTATTTTATTGCACATTTTACATATTTTAAATTTTAGTAATAATGTATCAATTTAAAATTTTACTATAAAATAGTTATAAAATATATCATAAATTGTAATTTAATATTATGACTTAAGTTATGAATATTTTAATTGTCTATAATTCTATTATATTTATTTTACTACAAAACTTATAATTTACAAAAAATTTATTTGGTAATATTTGTTTTACTTTTTAATATAATTAATACATATAATATTAAAAAAATAAATTAAAATTATTTTAACTGTCAAACCGTGGCCCAATCCAATCGACGACCAATGCCCAGTGCCTGTCCAATTTAGTAAATGGTCACCGGTTATAAACACTCCTAGATTTAGTGAGCGGTGTATTGTTTTTAACTATAATGCACGGATTCTTCAAAAAAAATAAGTATGCAGTATCGGATACGCGAAGGGTGCGGGTGCGGGTGCGATTCGCGTAGGATTCGCACGGGATACGCCACGTGGCATATCCCTGAGAATTTTTAAAAAATTTTTTTAGGATACGCGTATCGGATTCGTCTTATCGAAGAATCCGATACGCGGAGGGTGCGGCTGAGTTTATTTTTCAAATAAAATTAAGTTTTTTTTTTTTTGAAAGTAAAATTAAATATAAATAAAATCAATATATTAAATAATATTAAAATCACAAAAAAAAATAAAAAATGCGATACAACAAAAGAATATTAAATAATATTAATATTAATATTCATTAATAAAATTAAAATATACTTTTTAATATGTGATTTTATTTTGGAGTTGTGAACTATTTTTCAAATATTTTGAATTTTTACTTGTGCGTAGTATATGAATATAAACTATTAAGTATGAATTTAAATTTTTTTTTAAATTTAAGTTTTACTTAAATTGAAGTAGTGTTATTTATTAAACATGACTATTTTATTTGGTGACCGAATAATGATGAACGATAATTCGAATTAGGTCAATTATGTTATATATTATTTGAATTTTATTTGAACTTTCTGAACTTAGTTAAGTAGTGACTTAAATTGCAAGATTTATTTTAGTTTTAGATTGATTGAATTTTTATTTAAAACTTTTATGATAAATTGTTGATGATATTTGAATAATTTCTTGATATATATATATATGTGTATATTATATAAAATAAAATATTAATAAATAAACGTATCCTTGCCGTATCGCACCCTAAAATTTTCAAAAAATAGAATCCCCGTACCCGTATCCTATCGCACCCGCACCCGTACTCCCGCACCTATGCAACCCTGGTTTTTAACCACTTGCAAGAATGAAATCCTGACAAAAGTCCCAAAATCTCTCTAGCTTCGTCTCAACTCTCTTCTCTCTCTCTCTTTTTTTTTTTTTTTGAAAGGAACTCTCTTCTCTCTCTACATGAAAGAGATGTCGAATTCCGGCGCACACATCCTGGTATTCCCATATCCTGCGCAGGGGCACATGATACCCCTCCTACACTTCACGCGCCACCTCGCCACGCGCGGCCTCACCATAACAATTCTCGTGACCCCCAAAAACCTCCCTCTCCTAAACTTCCTCCTCGCCGCCCATCCCGACTCCATCACCCCCCTCGTCCTCCCTTTCCCGGCGCACCCCGCCATCCCCGCCGGAGTCGAGAACACCGTCGACCTCCCCGCCGCCGGCTTCGCCTCCATGATGTTCGCCCTGTCGGAGCTCCGCAGCCCCATCGTCGACTGGTTTCGCAACCACCCCTCGCCGCCCGTCGCCATCGTTTCCGACATGTTCCTGGGGTGGACCCACCACCTCGCTTGCCAGCTCAGCATCCGCCGCTACGCCTTCTTCCCCTCCGGCGCCTTCGCCATTTCTTACATCTACTTTCTGTGGCGTGAGATGCCGAAGAGGAAAAACCCCGACAACGATAATGAGATGGTGGGCCTCCCCGAGATCCCGAATTCCCCATCTTACCCCTGGTGGCAGACGTCCCCTGTATTCCGTAGTTACGTTAAAGGAGACCCAAATTCGGAATTCATCAGGGATTCTTTTCTTGCCAATTTGGCGAGCTATGGCTTGGTGTTCAACACCTTTGATGGGCTGGAGAGGACTTATTTGGACTATTTGGTTAACAAATTGGGCCACAGTCGTATTTGGTCCATTGGGCCTGTGATGCCTCCCGAAGATCTTGGGCCCTCGGAGAGGGGTGGGCCCAGCTCGGCTTTAGCTCGGGAGATATGTTCGTGGCTCGACACGTGTCAAGATCGTACGGTGGTGTATGTGTGTTTCGGGAGCCAAGCCGTGTTGACTAATGAGCAAATGAAGGAATTGACTTTGGGTTTGGAAAGAAGTGGAGTCAATTTTATTTTATCGGTCAAGGGTGCGACCAAAGGGCACAAGGAAGGAGATTATGGAACCATCCCACTAGGGTTTGAGCAACGTGTGAATGGGAGGGGCCTAGTCATCAAGGGATGGGCCCCACAAGTGTCGATATTGAGTCACAAGGCCGTGTGCGCGTTTCTGACGCACTGTGGATGGAATTCGACGTTGGAAAGTATTATTGCCGGGATTCCGATGCTTGCGTGGCCGATGAGTGCTGACCAATTTTTAGACGCGACTTTGTTGGTGGATCAATTGGGTGTCGCGGTTAAGGTGTGCGAAGGGGCGGAAACCGTGCCTAATTCCGATGATTTAGTGAAGTTTTTGAGTGAAACTAAAATGGACAAGTGGTCGGAAAGAAGAGGTCGTGCCCTTGCATTGAGCAAGGCTGCGCTGGATGCTACAAGGGGTGGTGGAACTTCATTTAAGAATTTGGATGAAATTACTAGGTATATGTCTGAAAAATGTTGAATGAGTAATATAGAAAGATATTCTTCTATTCTCATAATGTGTAGTCTCGTGATGGCACTCGTAAATTGTATCGTAACTACTCAATTTTTATGATAATTATTTGCACATTTATTTTATTTGTATTTTCTATAATTAATTGTACATTGAAAACATGCATATTTTATATAAACATGCATATTTTTATTTACTTTGTGCATAAGATTTGTCAAATTAGTTGTGATACTTTTGACACGGAAATATTACTCCCTCCGTTCCAGAATTTTTATAATAGTTCTGGATACGCGAATCAATGAAAAGTGAGTATATGAGTGTAAAGTTAAATAATAAAATAAGAAAAAGTGTATTTTATTGAATTTTGTGAGTATAAAAAATTTTCTTTTTAGGTGTATAAAAATAGAGTTGGAACGTAAAAAAAAAAAGTGAAAGTAATTTTAAGACGGAGGGAGTAATAACATATATTTCATTCCCAAGTATACGTAATGGTATCCTGCATTCACAAAATAATGCAATCATATTAGAATCACATTTTATTTGAGAAACAAATTATTGCTCAATGTAATTACTGAAAAGTAATTGTCAACTTTATGTGCATTCACTCATGGGTCAATTTGGTCTATTTAGGACAAGTGACTTTTATCCCATGCGCGATGATGGATGTGAAAAATCATAATTAATGTCTTAATTAGTCTGTGTAGCCTTATATATATAGGGTTTGTAGTGGTTAGATGTCAATTTTATATTTATTTTGCTTAAATGTTGCTTATAGAATATATATGAGAATATATGTCAAGATTTAATTTGACTTGTAGAATAAATATATGTATTTAATATTTTTATTAATAATATTGGTCTCAACTTTTGATACACCTTATACATATTTTGATACATTTGACTAAATATTTGATACTTTAAAATATTTTCATGATAAACTTATCATGAACTATTTTCACACAACATGCCTACTCTTTATTAATTTATCATTTTACATATTTATTGTTTATGATATCTATAATTTTCATTAATCCTCTGTTATACAAATAGAGAATTAGATATATTGATGTGTCATCTTGGTGTTTACTCTTATCAAGTGTCGGATTATATAAATATTTTTGATAATGTGTTATTTGTAGAAATATTCTAATATTATGTATGAGTTTGATGATTTAATGTAATTATGATGTGCAATGCTCTATGGTTGGTTAAAAGTATACATGACAAAATATTATGTCATTTTAATAGTTAATTTATTTTTTTATATGTGAAAAGTTTGACGACAAGATTAACTACAATCAAAATATTAATTATTCAAAATATTACTGTTATATGTTTTATTCCTTAAATAAATTTGGGTCCTAATTATTAACAATAATTTATCAGTTATTTCACCAAAAAAATTATCGTCATTTCAACTATAGTTTTTGTCCAATAACAAGTAAGAAATTATAACAATTTAATAGGAAATTGGTTTAAATTCGGAGAAAACTGAGAATATT
>JAPKLY010000612.1:129291-227659 GCA_026898435.1 Prunella vulgaris | reverse complement strand
TCTAATGTAATCACAAATTAAAGCTTTGATACCTGTGAAATTGTTTTGCGCGAGTACCAACTTGTTCAGCTTTGTGAGATTTCCAATTTCTCTTGAGAGACTCCCGCCCAGGTTATTGCCCCATAGTATTAAAACTTGCAAGGAAGACAAATTGAAAATGCTGATGGGAAGTGTGCCACTAATATTACTCTTTTCAATACCAAGCTTAATCAAGTTTTGAAGATTGCCGATCTCCTTTGGTATAACACCTGTTAAAAAAAATGGTAAATGAAATGTCTTCCCCCTGACAGCAATATAGTTGAAGCGAGAAATATAGAGCCATAAATAAAAGTGATTCGTACCATGTAACTTGTTACCACCGAGATATAAAATCTCGAGAGATTTTGACTTCCCAATTGATGCGGGTATCTCCCCGCTGAAATTGTTGTAAGATAGAGATAGACTTTGAAGTTTTGAACACGGGGACAAATTTGATGGAAGTTGGCCGCTCAACTGATTGTAAGAGAGGCCAATCCATTTCACAAAGGGAAGATTATCACACATGTTCGTGGGAAGAGTACCAATCAATTCATTTGATGTGAAAGCTATAGTTTCTAGTGTCAATATGTTATATATGGCAGATGGTATAACGCCTGACAGATGGTTGAATTCAATGGATAGATCTTGCAGATTTGGAAGTTTTCCGAGCTCTGGTGGAATTTCTCCATGGAGAGAATTGAAATTAAAATCAAGATAGAGTAGATTTGATAGGTTAGAAAGGGACTTTGGGATGACACCAGTGAAACTGTTAGTTCTCAGGGACAAGTACTCAAGCTTAGGTAAATGGTCAAACCAAGGCGGAATCTCTCCCGTGAAGTTGTTAACTTTGAGCGATATAGACTTCAAGCGGTGTAGGAGAGATAGCTCTAGAGGCATTTTTCCACTAAAATGGTTGTAGCTGAGGTCGAGGGAAACGAGGAATGAGAGATTTCCCAGTTGGGATGGAATAGTGCCGGAGAGACCCATGTTGGAAATATTCAATGCCGTCACTCTGTGGTGGCGTAAGCCGCAAGCAACACCGACCCAATCGCAGACCGAACTTGAATTGGTCCAGTTTTTGGTAAGTATATGATGAGGGTTTGAAGTGAGTAGAGCTTTAAAAGAAAGAAGAGTGGATTGGTCAGTGGTGAGGTTGCTGGCAAGACAAGGTATTATTGTTATTAGGGCTGCAAATGCATAGATATTGTAAAAACAGATTTTCTCCATGGCTGGAAATATTAGTGTAATGCTAATACTATAATTGACAAACATATATAAAGAGAGGAACGTGGAAATTAAGGCTGGAGATGCCTTCAAAATTTAGTCAATCGTGTGAAATAAAATATAACAAAAATAATATTAAAATCATTGTGTTTCCATTAAGGAATTTAAATTCTTATCTATTGCAGTAAAATAAGGAGATTATGTATACTGGAGTGTAGGATTCATATATATCATACAGCGACTTCTGCTAATTGCAATAATTGGAGATGACTTTTTTTTTTTTTAATCAATTAAGAGTCAATGAATTTGACTATGGGGAAAAGGACCTTTTAACAGACCCTGAATATACATGTATATATATTATTTTATTCTCTTATTCTTTTTAGAAAAGAAATATGTAGCTGAGAAACTCATGTTGGAAACATTCATAAGTGACACCATACCAACTGCAAGCAGAGCTCAGAAACAATGTAATCTTCAGAAACCATACCAGAAAACTTTTGATCTTATTGGTATTACGAGTGGAATCGGTTGAAGGCTCGAAAGGTGAATTATTTGAATTATAGTCTCTATTAGTATTACGAATGTTGTAATACTAATAGCCTAATATATAGGGTGAAATTGTTTTGAGTTAAATTTGTAAATTAAGTCTTTTTGAAGTTATGTGAGTGTTCAATGATGATGTCATAAATAGCTTCCAAAAAAAATCAACTGGCTTAGTTCGAGCTTTTAGTTGTAATTTTATTTAAACTTGTGTAATATCTTATATATTTGCATATATATTTAAGACAATGTCATTTACAAATATTTTTAAATTATCAATCAAACGTAGCCTCAATTTTATAATCATGGGGACAATACTTCTAATTGACATGTAAAGCCAGAACCTATATACTTATTACAGAATACGGAAAAAGTATGTTCTTTTGCACCATAACAGCATGCAATTCCCAAATGCATTATTTCACTAAGATATAATTTTCAACCAGTTAAGTATATATGTCAGCACAGAATGATTTATATTAGCAAATCTGAAAGAGAATGATTTTGAAAATACAGAAGCATACATACAATCTCTGCAAAAGTTGTTTTCAAGTGTCTTGGATGATCAGATTAGTAGGCTCACTCAAAACATACTTCGGTAACTCGTACTTGGCACCTGCAATCACATATATATCTTAGACTAGCTCATAATAAATAGTCGATCAAATTTTAACCCAGACTGAGAAGTGAGAACCTCTCTCATCATAGCAGATTGTTAAATCGGGATTTTGAACAATAACACCAGCACCATCCACTATTGCTTGTGCAAGTTCCAAATCGGCTTCAGCTGCAACTCTAAGAGCATCCCAGATCTCTATTAACAAGACGAACATAAGAAAAAGGGAAGGTGAAATAGCAATTGATTCATGATGCTTTAAGATGCATCAGCATGAACAGAGTCAGACACAGTCATTGTAATATAAAGACGATATCATGAAAGTGTTTCAACATTTTGAACTATTAAAAATAAAAAATAAGAACTTCTGCAAACATACCTTTCCGACCACCATAGTGTGGAGCAGTGTCCCAGAACTCCTCACGCATCTTCATAAGTTGTGCTCTTGTTATCGGCTCAGAATGCTTCCATGCCTTGGGTTTACGTATCTTTTTTGAATCTGGAAAAATAAGCAGAACCTGGAACTTTAGATTCACCTAACTGAAAACCAGCATCAAGCATGTGACAACAATTTAATGATAATTTTCAAGAAAAATCAATCACCAAATTTCTTTCACTGATCGTAATAACTGAAAAAAGTGAAGCATCAAGCAAGGTCCAACAATTTAATGATAATTTTCAAGAAAAATCATACACCAAATATCTTTCACAGGTCAACAACTGAAAAAAAGTGAAGCTTGTGTTTCAGGCCTTGGTATACTTGAAATATATACAAGCTGATCCTCACAGCACTATATTACAGCAAGTGTTCCTTCTCCAGAAATTAGAAAACCATCACAACATAGTGCACTGCGACCACGCACCTCATCCTCAGAACAGTAAAGGAACTGTATCAATTATTACTAATTCCTCACTCTTATGCAGTTTACACATTTCATTTTAAATCATCCAAACCTGCATTGCTTTTGTATTGTTCGGCCTTGGGGTTTCAGCATAAAGGACAAAGCAACCAAAGTTCCAGTCTTCCAGAGAATATCTTCTATATGAAGGAATAAAATAGAGCAATATATACTCTAAAGTCTAAACATCATTACAGTAATCCAATCTTGATAACTGGCAACTTACCTGGGCATATATTTATGCCAAAAAAAAAAAAAAGCTTTGCCACTGACAGTGCACAAGTTAGATCAACTTTACTCCGATTGTCGAGAAACAAGATGAAGAAAAACTAATTCCACATTAATTTCCTTCTTCCCTGTCTATGAATGCCTAAAGACAAAACCTCAGATATGAACAACTCAGAGCCAGTTTTCTACTGCAAAGGCAACTAATACATGATGCAAGTTATACACAATCTTTATTGCATTCTGTTTCCAAATGTAAATTCAACTTACCCAGCATATGCAGTTTAAAGAAGGAAGCAGATGTGCAAAAATGCCATATACTAATAGCATCAACAAAACTTAGCCCCATCTTGACTAACATTAATTAATACGTACCACCTACCAATGTGATAATGAGTTATGCTCAGTTCATATCCCATTTAGTTGTCTAATGTCATTAGACGATGTCATACAAGACTAACTCACCCCTTAAATTCACTTCTTAATCAGTAATGAAACTGGCAGTAAGTAAAATTGGTTGAGGGATATAGGAATATTTGATTCAGCTTCACAGGATTGGTAATCAAAACCCAAAACATGAAGTTTGAAACAATTGGTTTAATCACTATCGGATTGAAGAAAAGGTATTTCCTATGAAAGCCAAATCACTGAACATTTATCACGTCAATGGAACCCAATCTACAAAATAACGTTAAATCCTGCAAATTTACCCCAAAAAAAGAAACGGAAAATATCACATGTCGATGGAAAACCCAAAATTGATGAGCATTAGATATTGAGTAATAGCCTGCACATTCATGAAGACGTAGCTGTATATATCAAACGTAAAATCACACAAATTTTTCATATCTACTGAAGATATTGTTGATTTGAGCAAATTCAACCCCGAAAAAAGGAAAAGATCACAAGTCTATGAAAATTCCATAATGACAAAAATTAGGCATTGTTTAAAAACTTGCACACTCATGAATACATCAAATGCAAGCAGGGGAAATAGATAATCACACAACTCTAGCTACATCATAAAGTAATAATTGCATCCAATAACCAAAAAACGCTAATTAGATAATAATCAAATTGGCGAATGAAAACAAGTCAAAATTGAGTAAAAGAATTACTACCATTCCCTTTATCCCGCGATCCAGCGCAACCCATTGCGAGTAGTCACAACTCACACGCAATCGACAACTTCTGTCCAGTCAAAAATCTCTGGTTCTATAGTTTGAATATTGAATTGAAAACAAAATTGTGCATATGAATGTTAATTCGCAGAGGGAGGGAGGGAGAAAGGGTCGAATCGATCCCCCCTCTCTCACACAGTTGAATAATGTCAGGGAATCTCGTGCCTTCTTTTGGGGATTTTGGGAGGGAGTAAAATGGGAGTCCATTATTTTTCAACGCGCGCGTCTGTAAATTTTTGGTAAAGGTTGCGGTGAAAGATATTTTATATCCCAATTTTTTTTTTTACCGGTGAAAAAAAAATCCCAATATTTTTTTATATATTTATGATTTTTTTTATTAATATTGATATTGGGTAGAAATAATATTTTCAAAATATCTTATTAAAAGAATAAAAAGATATCGGTAAATGTAGTTTTGTAATATTAATATCGCTTATTTTTTTACAAATTAAACCAAATATCATTAAATATCGAGAAAATATCGAAAGATATCGAGGAAATATAAATGAATTTTGGAAAAAAACTCCAAATAATAGTTTATATATATAAATTTGTCACAACTGTAAAATTTATTCAAATTATTTTGTTAAATTTATGTATTAAATGTTGTTCTTAATTTTTTTAAATTTACCTATATTAATATTCGATATCGATATATCCATAAATTTAACCCTCGATGTTTCTATCGATGCCGATATTTTTAACCTTGATTATGGTTGACGAATTTCACCACTTTTGGGGGTTAAAAGTGGGTGTGTGCAGAAAAAAAAAATGAAAGAAGAGGAAAATTAAAAATTTTAAAGAAGGATAAAAATGACATTAGTTGAATGTGTACTCCCATTTCAAAAAAAAAAAATTGAATGTGACTCATTTTTTAATGAGTGTACTCATCTTGTTTGTGCTACAAAACAACTTGGGTGCATATAGCATGTGCCTTAATTAATTCTCACGGCCCAAATATAAATTAAGAAGGCTGCCATTTGAAATTAAATGAAACAAGGCAGCACCCTATTTCCAGAGCCCAATTGTACAGTCCCACAGCCCGGCTTGCAATAGAAAGGGCAATCACCGTAAAATTAATTTTTCTTCTAATATATCCAAAGCCATAAAAAATTATTTCTATTCTCATTCTCATTTTAAAAAAATTAAATCCATCGACTAAATGCCTATTTTAAAATTCTACAAAATAGTTTTTAAAATAACCTTTTTTTTCCAAAAGTTGTGAGAAAGAGCTTCTGAAAAAGCTATTTTAGAAACTGATTTTGGAGTCTTGATTAGACCTTCACTCTCAATCCAAGCCCATTGAATGTGTTCTTTTCACAAAATTGATGGCAATAGAAGTAATTCATTCAATTCAATTTGGCAACTAACTTAAACAACAGCTGGATGAAATTTTGTTGGGATCAGCTGAGGCACTACCATTTTCGAATTGATTTTGATTTTTTTACGAGTCGAGTGCGAGTAGATTGTGTGTCGGCTTGGCAGATTTATAACCTTACCCTTGAATGTGTTGTTTTCCCAAAATTGATGGCAGTAGAAGTAATTAATTAATTCAATTCAATTCAATTTGGCAACTAACTGAAAGTGAAACACATGTGGATGAAATTTTGTTGGGATCAGCTGAGGCCACTACCATCTTTTACTACATCGAAATGAGCCCCTACAGAGAAATTACTTTTTCTTTTTTGAGAGTAATAGTACTCCTCAATTATTACACATTTGATTTCTTTTTTTGAAATTCTGACATTTATTTATGGGTTTGATAAGATACAAGGTAGGGGGAATGTAGGAAGGGGTTGTGTTTCATCTCATTGCATTGTTTGAACCCTACTTTTAAGGCAATTTGTCCCTAACATGCCACCAACTAAGTCTAACTATACCAAAATATGTACACTTTTGGATGATGGATCATCTCATGGAGAATAGAATGATATGCATGCCTCATTACGTGTTTTTTGGTTGAGAAAAAAATAAAGAGGGACGCACCATTTTTTTTAATTATAAAGAAGAGTAAAGGTATAAAAATTAAACACTTAAAAATACATTCAGAATGAGTGTACAAACATTTTAAAAATTGCACATTTGTTCATTTTTGTAATAAATCTAAAAATGTCCCTCTTTGTAACTGCTCCTTATTTATATGCTCGATTGTGTGTGATAAATACTTTATATCTACAGAAATATTTTATTCTTTCGTGAAGGAAACATATTTCTTTAAGGAAAATGTATAATTAATGGAGTTTCAAGAGATATAAATTAAAAGAAAAAAAATTAGTTAGATTATATGTAATGTGCGTTTAAAAGATAAAAATTAATGATAATTTTTATGAATATGCAAATATTGTGAACGTACGATTTGTAAAAATAATTTTTTTTTAAATGTGCAAATAATTATAGGATGAATGGAATATTAATTGTTTTATATACAAGACTAACTAATTACTATGGTTGTATCCAAAATTGTTAATTTTAGATGGCTAGAAATAAAAATAAGAAATTTCTAATATGGATTTGCATTTGTGTTTGATCCATTGACAACTTCTTGAATAAATAAAATTTGACAAAAATATATTTGAACCAGGTTCTTGAAAGTTCTGGGATAAATCCAACATTAAGGTAGGAAGTAATATTTTTTAGCATATGTTAATGGTCGATTTTGACAAGCTGGTTTGGTTGTGGCCTGGAGAGTATCTACTTAATTATCTTCTTTTTTTTTTACATGATTGTTGAGATAATTGGTCTCTGTTATAATATATGTAAATATATTATTATATTTTATGGATATAATATTAGATATATCCAGTGGGCTTTAGGCCCACAAGACTTAGGATTAGATATCCTTTATATATTGTATCTTCCCTTTGTATTCTCTACATTCTACACATTCATTGTAACGGCAGTTCTTATTAGTATAATCTCCTGGCTTGGTCGCCCCCAGACGTAGTCACTTTGTGACGAACTGGGTCATCAATATTGTCCATTTACTTTTATGCTTTACGCTTTCCTCTCAAAATTACAACACGTTATCAGCACGAGTCTCTACGAGCATTAAGGATTTACGAGAGGATTGCTCCAGCTGTTTTAGGAATCAAATCAAATTTGGGATTAATTTTATTTTGTTGCTGAAACCGTAAGTTTCTGCTTTATAATTAATCTGTAAATAGAAATCCATGTTTAGGTTTTCTGCGGATTATAATTTGCTAGAATATGATTATGATTCTATTGATTCTGCTGGTCATTAATTCTGCTGGTTATATTCATGATGGATATGTACATGCCTGTATTCATATGTTTATGTGGTTCATATGCTACTGTGAAATAACGTATGAATATATATATCAACTGCATATTATATGCTATTCTGTTTATTTGATTATATGAATATATGCCTATTTTCTTATACTCTGATCAATTATTATGATATGTGATATAATTATATGATTCTTATGAATATAATATGCTTAAGCTTCTGCTTATAACATTCTGTTCATATATATGCATTGCACTGATTATGCTCCTTCATATATACATGCTTATGCTTATGATTTGCACAATAAAACCCCAAAACCAAAATCAGTGTATATTTTCAACAATTCATAAACCCAGAGTTTCTGGAAACCAAATCGAACACAGCTTCGAAACCCAGAAACCTGATTTGCTCTCAATTGATTTCCTGATTCTTCAATCAAAAATCATGTTTTCAATCGTAAAATCGAAACCTGGCACCATTCTGGTCCTTGACATCGCCTCAAGCCGTGACGAACACCGGCGTCACGCCGGACTCTGACCCGCGGACGGCACCTCCTCGTGAACGCCGACAGCCCCTGAAGTGGCTCGACGGCGACACGCGCGACTGCCCCCTGTCTTGCGAGGTGTGTACTCCGGCCCTGTGCCGTGACGGCACACTGAACGGCGCCTCCGGCCCTGTGCCGTGACGGCGCTGCGCAACCACGCAGCGGCGGCTCCGCACCCTCAGTAGCTACTGTGCTAGACGGCGGCTATGAGGCGTAGCCACGGTAGGCCCCTGAAGCGGCCATGGGAACGACTAACAGCGCCGGCGCGATCTCGCGACGGCGCCTCCTGCCCGTGCGACGCGCGGCGACGGCGAGAAGCCAAACGCAGGTAAATGACCGGCTGCGCAACGGTTATGGCGTCCCTGGAGCGACAACCGTCCCACGATGGCGGATTTTTCGCGAGGCCGCTGAAATCGGCGATTGAATGTGTTGACCCATTCAATGAATCTGAAAACTGAAAAATCGTCCGAGCCTTCTTAATCCAATTGAGCCCTAATTCATTTAGTTTTACTAAATGGGCTTATGACTTGGGCTCCTTTTTTAATAATAATAAAAAAAAATATTATTATTTATTAATAATAATATTAATTAATTACTTAGGCCACATTTTTTTTTAATTTAATTGATTGGGCATTTTATTTAGTTGATCCTAATTAATTTGGATCCTAACAATTATTTTTGGGCCCGTTGTCCCATTAATAAAAATTCATAATGGTATTATGAAGCCCAAATCATCAAATTTTTTTTAGGCCTTATCCAATAATTATTTTTGGGCCCGAAGTCCCATTAATAAATGTTTCATACATGTCATACACCCAATTTTTTTTAAATACCCCCTATTATTAATTTTTGTCTTAGCATTTTTATGATTGAGCCTTAATTATTAAATGCTACAAACAAATAATTTTTAATAAATTTCCATTTATTAATTTTTGTAGCAAAAACATGTCAAACATCACTAAATGTGAATTCGATTAATTGGCACTTGATTGCCATAACTATTTGACATGGGCTCTCAACGTTGAAACTCACCTTGTCTCTAAAGACCTTACCGACACAACTAGACAACCATCTAAATCCACTCCTGCCCAGATGGCACAAGCTCTAATTTTCTTAAGACATCATCTTTACAAAGATCTTAAGAACGAATACCTCACTGAAAAAGATCCATTGACGTTGTGGAAATCCCTCCAGGGTCGATTCCAACAACAACAAAATGTGATCCTCCCCGAAACCAGACATGAATGGATAACACTTCGTTTCCAAAACTTCAAGTCTGTAACGGAGTACAACTCCGCCCTACATCGCATAGTTTCTCAGCTAAAGCTGTGTAAAGAAACAATAACTGATTATCAGTTAATTGAAAAAAAAATTCTTTCCACTTTCCACGCTATTAATCTTGTACTCCAGCTGCAGTACAGGGCCAAAGAGTATCAATCACACTCCGAGCTCATTTATGCACTTTTAGTTGCAGAAAAGCACAACCAATTGGTGATGAAAAATCACAATATTAGACTGGTTGGCTCACAAGCTGTGCCTGAAGCACATGCTACTCGGAGGAACTCTAAAGGCCGTACACGTGGGAAAGGAAATGAGGCGAGTGGGGAACGCGGATCGACCCGAAGTCGAGGCCGTGGTAGGGGAAGAGGTAGAGGTCGCAACAATGCACAACCTAGTGCAACTGAAAAGAATGCACCTCAAGATCAACTATCGAGCTCACGTGCACAGAACAAACAAGTCTGTCACAAGTGTGGATGCGACGACCATTGGTCTCGCTCGTGTCGTATACCAAAACATTTGGTGGAGGCGTATCAACGTATGCTAAAAGACAAAAATGGGAAGGCTCATCACGGTGAAACACACCACACCGACCTGCCCAAAGCAGGTTTTGTCATAGACAAATGATGACCTCTTGGGTGAACATATGACTATTGACTACAAAATTTAATACGTTTTTGATAAAGTAGGACCTAAGTGATCCCTTGTGCGGCTGATCAATCAGCGTCTGTAATCTTGGCTCTCCTTAGCATTCCTCATATCTAAACGTATCCAAACATACACTTAAGTGCTTATGGAGATTAATGTTTTGTGCTTAGTAGATAGTGCTACTACACATATTATCTTAAAAGATAGACAATTTTTCCAAACATTAACCGAAAAGAAAGGAAGTGTCACTACTATTTCCGATGACGACATACAAATCGTTGGCTCCGAAAGAGCCTCGATCATTCTACCTATGGGTACCGAGCTGATAATCGAAAATGCTTTATTGTATCCACAATCAAAGCGTACCCTCCTCAGTTTCAAAGACATTCGACTGAATGACTATCACATTGAAACAAATACTGAGGACAATAGTGAATATCTGTTGATGACTCACTATTTAAATTGTCGTAAACACATCGTCGAAAAACTTCCATCTTTCTCGTCTGGCTTGTATTATACATACATCAGACCCTCAAATCTCCATATAGCTCTTAATCTAAAATTTAATGATCCAAATTCTTTCAAACTATGGCATGAGCGGTTAAAACATCCAGAACAATCCATGATGCGTCGGATTCTATGTAATTCATCTGGCCATAACATAACACACAACAGAATCCCTTCTGTTAATGAATACATATGTGATGCTTGCACAATGGGTAAACTCATAATTCGTCCTTCTAGTAGTAAAGTAAGAACTAAATCTCCTAAATTCCTTGAGCGGATTAAAGGAGATATTTGTGGACCAATACATCCAGCATCTGGACCATTTCAATATTTTATGGTCCTAATAGATGCATCAACTCGGTGGACTTATGTAACGATGCTATCCACTCGCAATACTGCTTTTGCAAAGCTTATTGCTCAGATTATCCTATTGATATCACAATTCCCAGATCATCCAATCAAATCCATACGCATGGACAATGCCGGTGAATTCACCTATAAGGCATTTGATGATTGTTGTTTGGCATTGGGAATCAAAGTGGAGCATTCGGTCCCTCATGTTCATACTCAAAATGGTCTAGCTGAATCATTAATTAGACGTCTTAAATTAATCGCTAGATCACTACTACAAAAAATGAACTTACCTATTTCATGTTGGGGGCATGAAATCTTATATGCATCATCACTAATAAAATTCCGACCAACTGCATATCATGAATATTCCCCTATTCAACTCGTGCGTGGAAATGAACCTAACATTTCCCATCTGCGTACATTCGATTGTGCAGTGTATGTTTCAATACCACCACATAAGCGAACATCTATGGGCCCACAAAGGAAACTCGGTATTTACATCAATTTTGTATCTCTCACAATACTTAAATACCTCGAGCCTTTAACTGGGGATCAGTTTACAGCCCGTTTTGCTGACTGCACATTCGACGAAGATCTATTTCCGGCCTTAGGGGGAGAGAAAAATACCACAATTAATAAATGCCGTGAAATTATGTGGAACACAAAAGATCTTCAATACTTAGGCCCACGCACAAATCAAACTTGAACCAGAAGTTCAAAAGAAAATAAACTTGCAATAATCAGCAAGTAATCTGCCAGATGCATTATCAAATGCATTACTGATTATAAATGAAGTGACTGTGAATAGTTAAGGATGCCCCTATACGCCAGAAGCGTAATGAACCTCCTTACACAAAACCATGGTATATTAATGCTAATAATATATTCAGTTACTCTTGAAATCTCCTGAAGAGATTCGTCCTGAAGACGATAAATCCTAGTAAAAAGCACGTGCACATAGCAATCAAAATACTAGGATTGCGGAACACCCAGATCAATGGGAAATGATCAAGATCTGGTTTACATGAATCTTAAATAAACACAGGAGACAAACATATCACTGTTGTCGACAACATCTTCGTACCCATAGTTGCTCTTTCTAAAATCTGGTACCAGTATCTAAATTTGATTAGATGCAATAGAAAGAAGCAAATATGGAAGAGCTAGACTCGCAAAATAAACTGTTTTGTTCTATCGTATATACCCCCTAAATATTTTATCCCTGAAGGATATAAATGGGTATTAATACGAAACAAAATGAAGTTGAGAGATACAAAGCGAGATTAACAGCTTAAGGGTTTTTCGCAGTGACCCATTATTGAGTTTGATGTGATCAAACAAATTCTCCTGTTGTGAATATTATAAAGTTCCGCCATATATCATTGGCAGTTAAACGCAGTTAATGAACATAATTACCGCATACTTATACGGATCATTAGATTCTGATATCTATATGAAAATCCCTGATGGATTAACTATTCCCCAAATGAGGAATAACGAACATCGTAGTATGTTCAGCATTAAGTTGCAACGCTCGTTATATGGCTTAAAATAGTCAAGTCGTATGTGGTATAATCGACTAAGTGAATTCCTCCTGAAGAAGGAATACGTAAATAATGAGGCTTTTCCTTGTGTCTTTACTAAAAAATCCCTTAATGGTTTTTGCATCATCTCGGTGTATGTGGATGATCTAAACATTATCGGAACAAGGAAAGAGATTGAAGAAGCAAGTTCAATCTTAAAATCTGAATTTGAAATGAAAACTTTGGGTAAAACCAAGTTCTGTCTCGGTCTGCAGATCGAGCATTTCCCTGAAGGAATACTGATACACCAATCAGCTTACCTAAAGAAAGTGTTGGAGAGATTCCATATGGATAAATCTCATCCTTTAAGCACTCCAATGGTAGTCCGTTCCCTCGATTTGGAAAAGGACCCATTTAGACCTAAAGAAGATACCGAAGAGCTATTGGGACCTGAAGTTCCATATCTAAGTGCAATTGGTGCACTGCTCTATCTTGCAAACTGCACTAGGCCCGATATTGCCTTTGCAGTCAATCTACTTGCAAGGTTCAGTGCCTCCCCTACGAGGAGACATTGGAATGGTGTGAAACATATCTTACGATATCTTCAAGGTTCTCAAGATCTTGGTCTTTTCTATCAAAGAAACCAAGACAAAACACTTATAGGTTATGCTGATGCTGGTTATCTATCTGATCCCCATAATGCGAAATCGCAAACGGGTTATGTTTTCCTCTGTGGTGGAACAGCCATTTCATGGAGATCTGTCAAATAAACTTTGGTGACCACATCGTCAAACCACTCAGAGATCATAGCTCTGTACGAAACTGCACGAGAATGTGTGTGGTTAAAGTCCCTTATAAAACACATTCACGATTCGTGTGGTATCCCTTCTATTGACTTAAGCCCATCAATTATCTACGAAGATAATGCTGCATGTATTGCACAAATGAGCAACGGCTATGTCAAAGGGAACTTGACGAAACATATATCCCCAAAATTCTTTTATCCTCACGAACTCCAGAAGAGTGGTGAGATCACGATAAAACAAGTACGCTCAAGTGACAATCTAGCTGATTTGTTCACTAAATCCCTTCCCACTTCGACTTTTGAAAAGTACGTACATGGAATCGGGATGCGTCGACTTGGAAGGTTGTTATCTTCAGGGGGAGTAACAAATGTTAAACAATCCTGATGATTGTATCCTCGAGGCCATTTGTAACACTCCACTAAGTAACACTTGCATTCTTCCTTGTCATATTATATCCAAGGGGGAGTGTTATAATATATGTAAATATATTATTATATTTTATGGATATAATATTAGATATATCCAGTGGGCTTTAGGCCCACAAGACTTAGGATTAGATATCCTTTATATATTGTATCTTCCCTTTGTATTCTCTACATTCTACACATTCATTGTAACGGCAGTTCTTATTAGTATAATCTCCTGGCTTGGTCGCCCCCAGACGTAGTCACTTTGTGACGAACTGGGTCATCAATATTGTCCATTTACTTTTATGCTTTACGCTTTCCTCTCAAAATTACAACAGTCTCAACACTCCAATCATGTATTCATTTTAGTCCTATATATAATTTAGAATTTTACTCTCCATACTTATAATTTCATTTATGTTAATATTAGTTGAATTATTAATATTTTATTGTAGGTATAAAATTAATGAATTTGGAGTAAAAGTGATTAAAATACTAATGTTGGATTTATTTTTGAAGTTGTAGATCAAAATTGAATTATTTTTATTTAGATTAATTAATAAATACAAAAAGGATATAATATATATATATATATATATATATATATAACTACATTAAAATTTAATAAATAAAATGGAACATAACTTGAGTGATACACAGACATGTAATTAGCGTAATCCAAGGAGGGTCCTTCTACTGTACAGAACCACGGAGGATCCGAATTCGTGATCCAAATAGTATGGTCAAGACGAGACGATTTGATATTGTCATTCATAATTGATATATCAATCACAAGAATCACTTTTTCGTATTACATAATTAGACGATTTTTTTTTTTAATTTGGAAACAATCTATACTCACAAATAGAAACTTTGACCCAAAAGTACTCTCACTTTTCTTCTTATTTTATCTATCATTTCAATATAGTACTAAATTCTTAAATTCTGTGTCACTTCTTTAAGAGAAAATAATTTCGTGGATGGAGGGAGAATATTCTTAGAATAAATCACTCTTTACTTTTTAAAAAATATTTAATCAAATACAATTTACTCCCTCCATCCCAAAATAATTTTTACACTTGTAGATGATACACAAATCAATAGAAAAGAAACATATACGTGAATATAAAATTAAATAATAAAATTGAAATATCCAAATAAAATAAGAGTGAAAATAAAGTCAGGAAACAGAAAATATACATTATTTTGATTTTAAAAATCTGCTTGTATAAAATTACTCCATCCGCTATAAGTTACTCGTTACTTTTGGGCACACAGATTAATGTAAAAATGAAAAAGTATAAGTGATTTGATGGAAAAAATTAAAACGTATAAGTGATGTGATGGGGAAAAGTGAAAAAGTAATGGAAATAGTGTAAAAAAGTATTGAAAATAATAATAAAAAAGTGAATAATAATTTAAAAAAAAACAAATGAGCAATATATAGTGGGACAGACGAAAATGACAAAACGAGCAATTTATGGTATACCGGAGGGAGTATTATATACTCCCTCCGTCCACGAAATTTATGCTCACATTTTTGCACGTGGTTTAATGCAATATGTCGGAAGGTATTATGGGATATTGTGAGGTCCGTTTTGAGTAAAGAAAGTATTTATGGAAAGTACATATGATATACTTTTCATAAATATTCTCTTTATTCAAAACGGACCCCACAATATCCCGTAATACCCTTCGATATATTGTATTAAACCACGTGCAAAAATGTGAGCATAAATTTCGTGGAAAATTATGTAAGGAGTTAACCCTATCTAACCACATAGAAGCATGAGGTGTTGCATGAATTTTAGGGGAATTGGCATGGCAGTTGGAGGTGTCCTCATGTGGAGCCGCCTCCGCATGGAATTGCAGGTTGAAGATGCAGACCTTGCCGGTGACATGACATTTCCATTATAAATATTTAATTCAATTCAATTATTATTTAATTTTGAATATAAATTATGATATTCAATTTAATATTTGAATAAATATTTTTATGTAAATATTATTATTATTAATTTAAAAGTATAATTCATTAAAATTTTATGATTCATCAGTCATAATAATTCATAACTTAGATATATATGCACTTATTTCTCAGATTCTCACTCGATTTTGGGGATATAAATGGATCAAATATTTTTTGTTCGATTCGAAATTCGTATTCGAATTTTGATATTCATATTCGAAATTTTATGTTTCGAGTTCGATTATAAATATTTGATTCGATTCGATTTGTTTATAACCCAAACTATATGTGACAAGTTGAATACTGATCAGGGCTCGTAAGGCATAACTGCTAAATCTAAAATTAATATTTTCTTTCTCCCATAATTATTTCTAAATTTCTTTATCTTGATATTATTTTCTCATAAAAAATATTTTATTTAACAAAAATTAATAAAATATTATTTTTTAAATAAAAAACACACTTACGCTGAATATTTTTTTTAAATATAAATATGTTACTTCACATGTGAAATAAAATTTTAAAAGAAAGGAGTATTGATGTTGAGAAGAATAAATTATTAAATAAAATATTTTTTTGAATGTAATATACTTTACATACTTATAAAAAGTTGTTAATATTTTTCTAAAATAAATGGGTATAAATAATATAAAACAAATAGTATAATTATATAAGTTGAGTCCAAGGCAACGACATCAATTATTAGGCTTGCCGTAAAATTAAAATGTTCACCAAATCTATAAGAAATAGTGTTGTAGAAGCTGAAAATATACACATGAATTCTAATTGAAAGAATTATTTCAATCTACACATATAAAAGTGTAGAATTTTTATTTTTTTTTTGCATTCCTAGCTACTAGCTCGTTCAGCAAAAATTAAAATCATTGATACCATAAATTATCTCATGTAAGAATAAAGTTCAAGTTTATTGAAAGATAAATTCATCTCATGTAAGAATAAAGTTCAAATTTATTGAAACATAGATTCATCTCATTTAAGAATAAAGTTCAAATTTATTGAAAAATGTAAAATTAATTAATTTTTCTAGGCAAAGTATCGTATAAAAATGGTTCATGATAAGTTTATTATGAACAAGTTTTAAAGTATTAAACATTTAATCAGTTGTATCAAAAAACTCATCAGGTGTATCAAAAGTTGAGATCAATAAAATTTATATATTTACTTCAACTTTTGATACAGTTGACTAAATATTTGATATTAAAATAATTTTATGATAAACTTATCATGAACTATTTTCACACAATACCTACTCATTTTTCTAACATTAATTCATATAATAACAATCCAGAAATTGACGGTAGACTTAATTCCCACTGTAAGTATATAATCAAGCTTTTACTCTAACCAATAAATTGTAACGTAAATCATATTAATTGAACAAAATTGCATCTTTCCGTTTTAACAAATTTGTCAAGAACTATTTAATCTAAATCATGTCATTATATAATTGTTTGTTGACTAATATTTAAGTACATCAATTGCAAGAAATAATTATACATAGCATTTTCTAAAATATTAAACTATTATCAATTAAGTAACTACTCGATGCAACTAGCTAGTGTATAATATAAAATTTTATATTTGGAAAATACAAAAACGATATGATTTTCTCTTAAATTATAAAGAAGGTCAAATATGTAAGAATTATAAAAAAAAATACACACTCAAAATTAATGTACAACTATTTTAAAAATTGCATATTTATCCCTTTTGTTATAAAATTAAAAAATTATTCCTCTTTATAAACTGTCCAATTTTATATTTAATGTAGTTACTGAAATTTTTCAGGACTTGCAACAAACCATCTTAGATTATATTTTCAACAATGTTGCACCGGATGTTGAACGATTATTCGATGAAATTAGAGCAAAAATTTGGTCTTGGTTGTCAGCTAAAAAATGTTTAAATGTAAATTCATCCATTGGTCTTTGATTTTCGAATTCTAAATTATGTATTGGTGATGTCTAAATGGAGAAGTATTAGATGCAGGACATTCGTTTTCTATTGACTCTTCTGTAATTTGTTAGGGTTGGAGGACTCATTGTCCTATAATTTTCTAATGAATTCATTTTTTCCTTTAAAAAAAATAGAATAGTGAACAAATTCGATTTAAACATACCATTGCGATTGAGGAAATTGAAAAAAACATACAATAATATATTTTAATATTTATGTTCATACAGAACCTGTTTATCAATTTAATTTATATGTACTTGTTGAAAAGATAAAATTTTATTTTTTAAGGATAAAATCCGCTCGATAACATCGTTTATATTAGTCATTTAAAAATTTGAGAAAAATAAATAATTAATATGATAGAGTATATATATAGAATTAGTCTGGTATGCACCAATTATACGGTGCAATTCAAGTTCATTTTTTAAAAGTTACATAAAATATTATTGAAAAGTTACACATGTTATTACTGAAAAGTGTATCTTTTATAGTGTAACTTTTCAGTAATCATTTGTGCAACTTTTCGGTAATAAATTGTGTAACTTTTAAAAAATAAACTTGAGTTGCATCGTGTAACTGGTGCACATGACATTTACTCATATATATATATCATGTGAAAACGAGTTATAAGATATGTATAATTAATTATTCCTAGATAAAAATTTAGTTCCAATTTATGAGCCAAAATTTGTTATGTTTCTTTGTTCAATTGACAAATGACAAATCTGATTTAGCTGTCGTCAGTTTGCTGCTCGTTAGAATTAATGACAGGTGTTTTGGATTCCAAATTGGGCACCAAATTCATTAAAATCGATTTTATTCCCAATTATTGTAATACTCACTCCGTCCATGAAAATTAGTTCATGTTGCCTTAAATAGTCGTCCACAATAAATAGTCTACCTACCCAAAATGGAAAATTTTCAATCATTATTTTTATTTTTTTATACACATATACTCACTTTTACACATCACATCAAATACTTTATTAATAATTAACACTTCTTTATACTAATACACTCACTTTTACGCATCAACATCAACTTTTTCTTAATAACCGTGCACAACTAAGGTAAACTAAATATCATGGATGGAGGGAGTAATAAATTATTCCATAGTCACATAATTAAATTTAAATTCTCTACCTAATATATGTTGACACTTATGAGTTTTCCTTGAAGGACCCCATGCTTAATTATAATAATGACTGTTGAAAAAAAAATTATAATAATGAAGGAATGAGTTTAATGAACCCTGGATTTATTCTGCTTTCTAAAATTTTATAAGGTTAATTTCTATACCCTCCACCCCATAATTAATTGGTTTCATATGCATTTGATTCATTGTATGCTCGTTCAACAATTGAGATTGTTTAGATTGAGATGTATATGTTAATTATACTGAAAAATATAAATTGATATCATTAAAAAATTTACACTGTTATCGATTTTGATCAGTATAGCAAATACTTTTCAGTATACCGAGCTCATAATTTTTTATGTAAACAGACTCAACTTTTGAGTGAGTGCACCATGCATCAAGTGCACATGAGACTTACACAATTAATTGCACATATATTTTATTAGAACGTCTCAATATTATTTGCACACATTAAAAAATAAATATTAATTTTTACTCGTGTTTAAATTGCAAATAAAAAGTTGCATTGGAAAATCTATAAAATAGGATACACCTATATTCAAATATATGTATTTATTCATGAAAAATAATTCACTTTTCTAAAATAAATTATATTTTCCTTTTCTTATTGGAAAATTTTTTTATTAAAAAAATATACTTCCTGGCATAAGAGGTGATCAAAAGCTATTTTATACAAAATATTTCCCTATCATTTTACACTTTTCTTCACTTAATTTCCACACAATATGTATATACTTTTTTTGAACTTTGTGCAAAAAAACTTTTTTGGCAAATGGAGAGAATACTTCGTTCATTAAGGAAAAATACTAATTTCTTAACCACACTAATCTTTCCATTGTTTAGCACATAAATTAAAATAAAATATTAAAATAACAATTATAGTCGAAATAATGTGATAAAAAGGTAAAAAAGTTAGATATTAATACAAAAGTAATGAGAATGTAAAAAAAAAAAAACCCCAAAAAATGAGTTTTTTTTTTTATTAAGACCGATTAATATGAAAAAAAGGAAAGTTTATAATGAAAGAGATACTATTTCTTTAGCACTATTTCTAGATGAATAAAAAACAATATTGGTAAATTGCTTTCTTTATATATATATATATATATATATATATATATATATTATTTGCAATGTATAAATTATGTATATTTAAATAATATTAATTGAACATTGAACAAAAATTTATTTATATAATAGTAAATTTTGTTAAACCAACAATGGTCACTTGTTCCCCTCCATTCATTGAGTAACTTAATCAGTCACATAATTTTTTTTATTTAACTTTATTTTTCGAGATATTACTCAATTTTTAAAAAATAATTAAAATAATTAATAAAATAATTTTCTTCACATACTTGATGCAGGTGATATGTTACGTATATAAATATTATTTATGGGAGCATATTTATAGCATATCTGCAATTAATCAATAGAGAATCTCCAGCATTAGACGATGGTACCTTCCTTCCTAGGAAGTTTCAATGGTACAATAACATTAAGCTCTATTTTATTACTCCTGTATATATCCCGCGCTTTAGACGATGGTACCTTCCTTCCTGCGTTATTTCAATGGTACATCCCAGCGCATGCATGAAACCGAAAATTTATTCTCTCTCCTCTTTCTCTCTCTGTCTTTACTGATACCAGAGAGAGTCAATAATAGGGTCCCTCTTTTTCAAATTTCATTTCACACCAATTTTCCCTTTCTCAAAATCAAAATCCAGCCTCTGGTTCTGTGTTTTTTCACTTGATTTATGCCCTTCAATCGAGAAATTCTGTAATCTCCCAAAAGAAATGGATTCAATCAGAGCTCCGAATAAGACCAAATTAACCAAAACATTTCAAAAATTCATCCACCCAAAAAGGAAGAGTAGCTCAAACTTTGGATTTTGCATTCCGATTCCGCAAGAAAAATTCGGATGCGGGAGAGAATCTGCAGAAGAAGCTATGGAGGACCTCGAAAACAGAGCTTCAATGGAGGCCTTCGTTGCGAAGCTTTTCGCCGCCGTTTCATCCTTAAAAGCCGCTTATGCGGAGCTGCAAATGGCGCAGTTTCCTTACAGCGAGGAGCTTATGAAGGTAGCAGATCAAAGTATTGTTGATCAATTGAAAGCGATTTCGGAGCTTAAACGCAGATTCATGAAGAATCAGATTTATTCTTCTCCACCTCATGTTACGCACATGCTTGCGGAAATCCAAGAGCAGCAGTCGTTGATGAAGACTTATGAGATTACGATGAGGAGAATGCAGAGTGAGATTGAAAAGAGGGAGGCAAAAGTTTCTTCTCTGCGAGGAGAGTTGAAGGAGATTGTTGGGGGTAACAAATCCATGGAGAAGAAGATGAATGAAAGCGGATCTTTCTCTGTTTTTGATACTGTTAAATTCTCAGATTTGAATTTGAAGGATTTTGTTTTGGTGTTGCATTATGCGTTGAGATCTGTCAGGAATTTCGTCAAACACTTGGTGCGCGAAATGGAATCCACAAATTGGGATATTGACGCTGCCGTGAATGCGATTCAACCCGGTATCAAATTCAGCAATGAGAATCATAAAGCGTTCGTGTTTGAATCATTCGTCTGCAGAGAAATGTTGAGTGGGTTCAATGATCCCGGTTTTTCAGCAGAGAAAAATGATCGGATTTTGCCCGGAGAGAAGCGCCGCCGCCGGGTTTTCTTCTTTGAGGAGTTCAATAGGCTGAAATCGGCGAACGCGATGCATTTCATCAAACAGAATCCGAGCAACTTATTCGGGAAGTTCTTGCGATCAAAATACCTTCAATTTGTTCACCCGAAGATGGAGTTCTCATTTTCCGGGAATTTAAACCAGAGAAAAATGGTGAATTCCGGCGATTTCCCGGAAACCGAGTTCTTTAAAATGTTCGCCGAAATGGGGAGGAGAATTTGGCTTTTACACTGTTTGGCATTTTCATTCGATGCAGAAGTTAGCATATTTCAAGTGAAACAGAGTGACAAATTTTCCGAAGTGTACATGGAAAGCGTAGTGGAAGACATTTTCACGGCGGCGGAGGCGGATTTCCGGGTAGCGTTCACGGTTGTTCCGGGGTTTCAGTTCAGCCACACGGTGGTGCAAAGCCAGGTGTATTTAGTCCCAGCGAAATCTCCGGCTAAAAGTTAGCAGGTCCCCTCTCACATCAATGTCGTTAATTTGGAATAAATTCAAATGAGTTTTAGTGGGCCCCTCCGCAGGTGGTTGGTGGTCACCGGGAAGTTAGGGATACGGCGGCGCGTGGTGGTGCAACAATTTTATGGTCTCAGAATATGAGACAGGGAAGGTGAGAACAATAGATTAGGTACCCACTAAACCAGATAATACCGTGTAATTTTTTTTAAACAGTATGAATTATTTTCATTAAAAAATAGTAATTATTATATTTTTTAATAAAAATAATTGATAACTATTTAAAAGGGACCCACGCGGAAATGGAAATGAGGAAACCAACTGGAATTTGGAAGATAGTAAACAATTGAGGTAGTTATTGGGAGGCGCGAAGCGGCGGCCGCCGGGAAATTGTTAAAATAATGCGACGGGGGGCGGTGGCGGGGACAGTGGTGGCAATTTGAGTATTACTCTGTTTTATGCAGACGCTGTTATCGAAGAATGCATTGGATGTAATATTTAATGTGTATTTATGTATCATAAATAAATAGCATATTTATCTTAGTGATTTTTTTTCCATCGGTCGTCATTTTGCATTTATGTATAGATTAATTGAAAAGATTAGTCTTCTATGTATCAATTACACGGTACAATTTAAATTTATTTTTTAAAAATTACACAAAATACTAATAAAAAGTTACAAATATTATTACTGAAAAGTGTACTTTTTATAGTGTAATTTTTTAGTAATAATTTGTGTAATTTTTCAGTAATAAATTGTGTAACTATTTAAAAATGAACTTGAGTTGCAACGTGTAACTGGTGCACAAGAGACTTACTCGTATAGGATTAGTCTTGTATGCACCAGTTACACGGTGCAACTCAAGTTTATTTTTTAAAAGTTATAAAAAATACTATTGAAAAGTTACACATGCTATTACTGAAAAGTGTATATTTTATAGTGTAATTTTTCAGTAATAATTTGTGCAACTTTTCAATAATAAATTGTGTCACTTTTTAAAAATGAACTTGAGTTATATCGTATAATTGGTGCATATGAGTCTTAGGGTGTGTTTGCAAATAATTAAAAAAGTAAAGAATCATTTTTTTGGAGAAGTTGGTGAGACTGAGACCCAACTTATCCCAAGAAAAAGTGATTCTACACTTTTTTAATCTCTTGGAAACACACTCTTAGTCATTTGTATAATGTATAATATAATGTATCCCAACTAACAAATAATAGGTGGTGCTTTTCATAATACTAATATTTTCTTGTTGAAAATAAATATTGCTTATAACAAGAACCCATTGCACAATACATTTTCAGATAATTTTTCTTATATTATTTATATATGTTTGAATATGTGACAATATAAAATCATACCATCTCCATATTATTTGCACGATATTAGTTTATGGGCTGGAGAAATGGAGAGAGAATGGACAAAAACATTTTGCCATTTATAGCACTTTCCATATTTGTGTTTGGTGTAATGTATACGGCTATAGAAAGCAATCAACCCTACTTGCATCAAATAATTGATGCATTTTGTTAAATTATTCGAAGTATATAAATCTCTATTAGATGAAACATGATTGTGTCTTTTCTTAAACTTTGTTCGAGTAGGTCATGCAATTATTCTCCGGGAGTTAAATATTATTTTAATCTTAAATAATTTTTAGGTTGTTATGAAAAAATTATAATTTGCCATATAGAGTAATATAACAAATATTTACTTTTATTATGAAATTTTATTAAGTTATATAGAGAATATAATTTAAAAAGTGCGGACGCGGGTAAATAATTCTAAATAAATTTTTTAAAAAATATATATGGCAAAATTTTGTATGAAAATAGTTCATGATAGATAATCTTATCATGAATCAATTTTAAAGTATCAAATATTTAATTAGGTGTATCAATAATCTCATCAGATGTATAAAAAATTGGAGTTAATCATACTATGTTATAATTTTATAAATTTTATCGAATTCAACTTTTAATACATCTGATGAATATTTTAATACATTTAATCAAATATTTGATACTTTAAAATAATTTCATAATAGACTTATCATCAACTATTTCCACAAAATATATAAATATATATATGCTCCTACGCTCCCTAGCCCGTTTCTGAAATAAAATTATCAATAGATATTTAAATTTATTTAATTTTAAAAAAAAAGGAGTATTATGACCCATCAAATCTGTCGAATAATATTTTTTTTATAGAAAATCCGTTATGATTATAAGTAATTTAAATAATGAGGAGTACAGCTATTACTTGATTTGAATCTACCTCTCAAATATTAATAATAATTAATATATATATGGGTAAGTAGAGATCAATTAATTTATTGATTAATACCAAAAGGCGCATGAATCGTGATTAATTAATTTGTTTGTGTATAGTAGGCGACAAAACGCTTTTTTATGGGATGAAACACGACATTTGTGGGACTAAAATAATAATCTTGGAAATGGACATTTCTCTTTGTCCAAATCGCACAAGTGAGAGACATCAAGACATGAACATCAAGTGAGAGAGAGTGTACTTTGGGGAATGGGTTTCTATGCCTATGTTGAATTACTCAAGGTCCCTTTTAAAACTCTTCATTTAGAAGAAATAAAGAATTGTGTGTATTCTTTTAAGGGTATGTTTGGTTCATAAGATAAAATTATCTATCCGCCAAAAACATACATGATTTTAACGGATAGATACTTTTATCTTACGAACCAAATGAGCCATAAATGGTAAATTGTATATTTTTGAAAGTGGTCATTCTTATTTTGTGTGGATGAAAGTTGTTAATTGACTGGATATGGAAGCAGTTTTACACGTTAATTACTCGACCAATCTATTTTTCTTTAGTAAATTTCTGAAGGGTAAACGTGGGGTGTGTTTATGGAAATGTGTTATTTGGATTCTTTGGAAGTTCAAGAGTAAAATATTTAGTTTCCGTTCTAACATATTGTCCATATGGGCTTATTGATAACTGGGCTTATTATATGGGCCAAAAATCTAAAGATTTGGAGAAATGGGCTAGCAGGCATCAAACTAAGCCCAATAGAATTTTTTTTTTTTTTTTTAATTTCTGAAAGTACCCAATAGAATTATCAAATAGGGGTTATACTGGAAGAAGTCTGGGGCTGATTATCACTTAATAGTCCTTAGGCTAGTTACACAAGTCCAGTCTGTTTGAATATCATAAATAGTTTCTTATTATTAATCTAAGATTATTCTATATTAATAATAATAATAATAATAATAATATAAAATGATATTTTTTGCTTGTGGATCTAGTTAGCACATTATTAAAAAATCACATAAACTGTATTCTTATTTATCGATTAATTTATCAAAACAAATTTAGTATGTATTCCCAAACAATTAAATAAATTTTTTAAATTATTATATAGAACATAATTAAATAAATCTAAACTATTCACATTAAATTTATCAAACGAGATAAATAAATCAATATTAAGGTTAATTATATGTCGGTGGCTAGTGACAGTGATCTAAACAAAAAGTGAAAATCTAGTTAAAAATGTGATCTTGTGATAAGTCAAACTTGTTTATCCAAACATAAAATAGTGATTGATTGATTTAAATGACTAGAAAAAATAGAACAAGATCATTGTATTCAATTTTGACAGCTTAAAACTTAAAAATAAACGTGATAATGATTTCATCTATACCACTCAATAAAGGTTTAGGGTTTATGTATACACTTTGCTTATGCATAAAATTCTTTTTTCTAATTAATTAAAAAAATGAATAATCATAACTAAATTAGTATAAAATTTGACCACTATTAATCGAAACATCACAATTTTAAAAATCCATGTTAACCGAACCAAAGGTTTTGGTATTAAACCAAATTAAAACCTTATAATAATGAAAAATGTATAAATTTATTTTTAAAAATATATGTTTGGTCTCTTTTACTTGTTACATACACGTATTTAAATTTTAAAATAATAAAAAAACGAAATGTTTGGTCAAATTAGTAACTACGTTAATTTTATTAATACTATATATTTAAAATGTGAATAAATTAAATAGACTTGTCAATTCGATTCGACTTTTGGTTATTCAATATTTTTACTTTTAAAATCATAAGCGAATCGAAATAATGAAATTGAACCAAATACCAAAATAATAAAATTATATTTCGATGTATATATTTGGCTCAATTTTGCGATTTTTATCTATTAGTGTTCATCCTTAAGGGTGTGTTTTGTTTAATAGATAAATTAATCTATCCCGCTAAAAACATGCATGTTTCGACGGGATAGATTAGTTTATCCATAGAGCAAAACACACCCTAAGTGTATCAATTATTAAACTTTCCTTTTTCATAAATATCATGTGACAATATAATATAGTGTAACACTACAAAAAACGCACGTTTTAGCGATCGAATTAGCGACCGCTTTTTGGTCGCTAATAACGTTTAGCGACCGAATTAGCAAATTTTTAGGTAAAAAAAAATTTGGCCAAGCTGGTTTGAACCCAGGCCCTTCCTAGGGCTCAGCGGGGCTCGAACCACTTGGCCAATGACCCAGTAACTAAATTATGGTAGCGCATTGTGTATATGAACCTTCATAGGCTCTGAATAAATGTTACATTAAATGTGCCCGGAGGGAGTCGAACACGTGATCTCTGGGCAACTCAGAGCTGGCGTGTTCCTCTCGGGCACTTCGCGTTATTGTTCATTTTTATGCAATTAATTGTATATAACTCCAAATTAAGTCAAGTTTTTTTTAAAATTCATCAAATTAATTCCTTTTTATTTCTAATTTATTTATATATATGTTTGTTTCAACAATTTTTTTTTTATAAATTTAATATTTTACACTACTAAAAAAATTTATTTGTAAGTTTTTTTATGCATTTAATTGTATATAACTCCAAATTGAGTCCCATTTTTTTTTTAAATTCACAAAATTAATTCCTTTTTTATTCTAATTTGTTTATATATATATATATTTCAAAAACTTTTTTAATTTTATAAATTTAATATTTTACACCATAAAATATTTTTATTTGTTAGTATTTTATGCATTTAATTGTATATAACTCTAAATTGAGCCACATTTTTTTAAATTCATCAAATTAATTCTTTTTTTGTTCTAATTTGTTTATATATATATATATAATTTGTTTTTAAATTTTATAAATTTAATATTTTACACCTCTAAGATATTTTTATTTGTTTGTATTTTATGCATTTAATTGTATATAACTCTAAATTGAGCCACATTTTTTTAAATTCATCAATTTAATTTTTTTTTTGTCTTAATTTGTTTATATATATATATATATCAACAATTTTTTTTAAAATTTTATAAATTTAATATTTTACACCTCTAAAATATTTTTATTTGTTTGTATTTTATGTATTTAATTGTATATAACTCTAAATTGAACCACATTTTTTTAAATTCATCAATTTAATTCTTCTTTTGTTCTAATTTATATATATATATATATATATATATATCAACAATTTTTTTAAATTTTATAAATTTAATATTTTACACCTCTAAAATGTTTTTATTTGTTTGTATTTTATGCATTTAATATAACTCTAAATTGAGCCACATTTTTTTAAATTCATCAAACTAATTATTTTTTGTTCTAATTTGTTTATATATATATATATCAACAATTTTTTTTAAATTTTATAAATTTAATATTTTACACCTCTAAAATATTTTTATTTGTTTGTAAAATTAGAACATAATAAAATATTGGGCCAGTTACGAAATGGTACAAAAATAAGTACTAGTTTCAGATTGGTACAATATGCAAAAAAATAACTCTATTATTCAACATCTATTTATACTATTATGCAAAAAATTTGTACCTATTTGAAAATAGTGCATTATTTTTGTATCATCCTGTAATTATTTCTAAAATATTCAATAAGAAAAAAAATGGGTAAAAAAATTAGCGACCGCCTAAATCGGTCGCTAATCTATATTTTAAATAATAATTAATTGGGGTAAAAAATTAGCGACCGCCTAAACTATATTTTAAAAAATCATTAATTGGGGTAAAAATTTAGCGACCGATTAATAGGCGGTCGCTAATAAAAAAATTTGCGACCGCTTTAGGCGGTCGCAAATTAGTTAAAAGAGGTCGCTAATATTATAATTAGCGACCGGTTATTTGGCGGTCACTAATCACCTTAATTTAATAAATAAAATTGCGACCGCTTTAGGCAGTCGCTAATTAGTTAAAAGCGGTCGCTAAAACGTGCGTTTTTTGTAGTGTAATATGTATAATTTTGTTTTTAAAAAGGGTATTAAAGTACTATTAAGAATTCAACTATAGATTAGACTAATAATTGGGATTGCATGACACGAGAGGTATAAAGAGACTTTTATGCATAAAGATTAAGGAGAACAATCATTCTAATTAACAATTGGATTAAGATGTAATGGCAACTTAATTAAAGTCAAAAGATGATTCTTCAACTACCTTAAAATAACACTCCTCATATTGACTGAAATCATTTTATTTAATTTTCTTGTCAATGATGTAATACTTACATATATCCTACCTAATTTTACGCATGCATGCATAGTATAACCTCCATAAATATTTATTTATTTTTAATGTTGCCTGCAGGACTAATTTTATTCACACAACGTTTAGTAAATTAATTAAATTCAAGCCAACTTGAAATTTTGAATATTATATATATATATATATATATATATATATATATTTATCAATAATATTATTACTCTTATAAATTAATATTCATAGCATTTTACACTAGAAAATTAATTAGTTTATAAGTGTAAGAATATTATGATATTATTAGATAAATATAAGAAATACTCCCTCCGTCTCATAATTACTTTCACATTTATCTTATTTGGACGTACCAACTCTATTTTTACACACCTTACACTCACAAATTAAAAGTCAATAAAATACATTTTTCTTATTTTATTATTTAACTTTGCGTTGTTGATAGACGAAGTCAAACTACTAATGGAGAATTAACGAAATAAATAACTCAAGGTTAAGGAGTTTGCTAGGAGCTCGCCAGGTTGTCACTTCGCCACATCACCACCTTTGACCAGTCAACACCATGAAGTAAGAGAGAGCTCGCCCAATTGATCAAGAGCCACGCCATCAGCACCTAACCAAGTGAACACCAGGGAGAGAAAGAGCTCGCAAGGAAGTTCGCCTAGTACCAGTGACCAAGGTCTGATCCTACTACCATCATCATATCCTAAAGCAACACAAGGCAAGGCAGCTCGCCAAGGAGCTCACCCAGTCCGATGTCATGTAGGGAATCAGTAGTGATGAAGTAGGACGAAACAGTGTAATTAAAGCATGATAGTGAGTAATGACAGGTGTTAGGGACACTTGTCAACACATTAGGCTAAATAAGTCCACTAAGTGCCACCTCATTACATGCAAACCTATAAATAGGTCCCTTGTAACATTTTTCTCTCTCTAAGCTCATAATATCAACATTACTTTCTCTTACTACTTTCTCTCTCTATTCAAACTCTCTCAAGAATTTATAACAAGATTATTGTTTGGTAGGATTTCAGTGTAATTACAGCCACTTAAACACAAAATTAGATAATTCTACCAACACGCGTGTCAGGACAACTATGAAAGTAGTCCTGGGGCGGAAGGAGCAATCACAGATTGACACAAAAATGATGCACTATTTTCAAATAGATACAAAATTTTGCATAATAGTGTAAACATAAGTTGAATAATAGAGTTTTTTTTTTGCATACTGTACCTATTTAAAAATAATGCATTACTTTTATATCATTTCGTAACTTGCTCTAAGTATAATAATATAAATTTTACATTAGGAACAAATTTCATTGGAGAGTTTGTGTATTGTTAATTAGTAATTTCTTAGCTCATATCATTGTGTTGGTTATACCTATAAAATTATTGAAAATATAATATTTCAAAGTTTAATAAAATGAAAATTAAATAAGATGGCTAAGCTGAATGGAGCAAAACGTGAAAATTGAATTGACTTAAAATGTGAACTTGCTCAAACAAAATATTCCCAAACAGCAAAAGTTAGATGACGAAAATAAAAGGTAACAAATTAATAATTTCGTAGATATCCAATGTAAGTTGGTATAAGTCTTTTCATTTGATCATTACACATCTAATATATATATATATATATATATATATATATATATATATATATATATAATGATGGATCAACTTTTATATATAGTTGAAGTGGTCGATGGGGTCTCAAAACCATGAACTCGATCTTGATTTTGCCTTTTTAATTTATATTTTTTATTTAAAATGGAATTATAAATTAAATAATCAATTCTTACATTGATCATGACTATATATATAAATCTAAATCGACTCATGCACAACCATAACACTAAGCAATATATATCTTATTAAATTATTATCATTGTCTTAATGCACTTAATTTTGATGTCGAAATTCGTTAATTTTGCTACTATGATAGTCATATTGATGATTGCAAGTAAATCATGTGGCCGGAGCCACCCTTCCTCCACCGTACTTGGCGGTTATAGTGGCTCAGCGGCCACCAATGTGGCGGCGGTGGAGGATGAGCGACTGGTGAAACGCCGTGTTCCTCCGTCAGGTCCGACTCATAGTGGCCACAAAATACCAAATTTTACTTAGACATTTGTTGTGGACTAGAAGCATATCAAAAAAATGAATTGGAGGTTTTTTATAAGGAGTTATTTTGTTTGGATTGTTATCTATTATTCTTATTTTATTGTATTTATTTTTTAATTGCAGGCATTGTGTATAAAATTGAATGAATATGCACTCTAGATATATATGTTTGATTCACGTATATGATCAACACCAAAAGAATTCATTTAAAAAGAGGTTAAAGAGGAAAATAGGACCAATTAACGAGGATTTTAACAATATATATTTATATTCTTAATTTATTTTCTTTATAATATAAGTATGAATGTTTAAGTAGTTTATGTGGCAACATCATATTCATCTACAATACTATATTTAATCATATTATTTCTTTCAAGAAGTTCTTGCATTCTCACAAAAACTTATTTAAATAAAAATAATATCAAATAGTTTCATGCATAAAAGGAATATATGAATGATATGAGAGTTTTATGGATATATTTGATATATATGTTACAATTAAATATGTGATTGATTTCTATATTTGTATTGATGGATTTTCAATAGGAGATTTTATTATATCTAATTCTTATTAATTATGAAAATTTATATTGAATGTTCTTGATTTCTGAACATAAATTAATAATATATTTTAAATTATATTAATACAAAAATATTATCTACACTCACTCTATTGTACATATATATGAAGGAGTGCACTAGTAAATTTTTTATAAATTAAAAAGGTTATATTGACCTATGAGTTCATAGTAAATTAACATATATATCTCCACATGATCTCTTTTTTTTTTTTTTTTTCCTTTGGAATTTGAAGAAAATGACAAATGTAAATGCCAAAGAGAAAAACGTCAAAATAAGCTACCTAATTTTTGAAGTGTTGAATTTCGGTCGAATATCAAAGGAACTTGGCAATAAATTCACATGCATTTAATGCACATAAAATTCTGTTCAAAGCCCTCTCTATAAGCATTCACTAATTCCATATTTTTATCAAGACATAGTTCACACGTAAAAAAATAAATTATAATCTTTTAACGGTATGTTTGTTTTGGAATTTGGATGTGACTGGTAAGTCATGATTTAAAAATTTTGAAATGTGAAAATCTTGATGAACAGTAAAAATATGTGTTTGTTTTGAAGTTTTGGTCGAGTAGGATGTTATTTTATATCAAATTAGAGTATGATAAAGATTGATAGGGCATCTCCAATAATGTCCTCTATTTTGAAGTACTCTATCCTTCAAAATGAAGGATAGAGTCCTCTATATCAAAAATATTCTCCAACAACAACATTCTATATTATATTTTCTAGAAAAAAAGAAAAGAAAATGACAATATTGTAATTAAAACCATCCTCCAAAATAAGGATGAAGTACTCTAAATATAGAGGATTTTGGATGATCCTTCATCCTCCATATGATTTTTAGAGGAGAGGTGAAATATTCTAAATCCAAGAGTATCCTCTATTTTGGAGGATTGTTGGAGATACCCTTATAGGTATAATAATATGCATGATAGATATTTTATGAGTGTTGTGTTGGAAAAAATACTAAAAAGTATAATAATTATTTTTAGGAGTGAATTGAGTTTCCAATTTGAAAACTGGATGTTGAATCTCAAACTTGTGTAGAGCGTAATTGTAAAGTCCTATGTCTATCCAATTGAGTTCCAAAACAAACATACCATAAACAAAATAACGTATAAATACTGAATAACAAAACTAGCGAGTAAATCTTGTGCAAAACTGTCCCACTATAAAATAAAATATAAATTATTTTAGCCCATGAAATTAGAGAAAATCGTATGAAAGAAGCAAGTGCGACATTCTACAAATAGGACAAACCGAAAATTAATTAATTTAGGCATGCTGAGTTGAATTTAATCGAAGAGGCACGTGACTGATATTTCTTGGAAAAGGATGTACGAAATATGATCACGTGCGGTCGAATTGCAATCGTTGAAAAAATTGAAGCGTATCCTCTGTCATGAATGTTTCACGACTACAACCTATGCTTTCATACGAATGGATTTTGCTACAACGATTAACCTAAGGAATGTCGTGTAACTTGTTAATCCCTCCACTAAAAATAAATAAATAATTAAATAAAATATTGCCACCTGGATTTATTATTATAGCCAATGAAAAATTTCATTGTTGAAAATTATCTATAATTTTTTTAATTAATACTCCCTCCGTCCCGTAGGAATTTGCACCCTACGGGACGGCACATTTTTTAAGAAAAATGTGTTTTATATATAAAGTAATGACATATGAGTAAATATGTGTAAAAGTTTGTGAATGTGCACGTAAATCAAATTTTTTTTTTTGTAGTGTGCAAATTTGTGTGGGACGTCCAAATAAGAAAAGAGAACAAGTTGAAATTTGTCTACCACCTTCAACAAATAGACTAATATCATCTAAAATTCTCCATATATCTTAATTACCCAATGTAGACTTTGGCTACCATTTTTTCTACTACATATTCTTTATTATTAAAAGCTTTTATTCTTCTAAAATGATGGTCATTAATAAGTCTAGTCAAATTCACAGTAGATCCACGGCTCTGATCACATTTTATTTAAAAATAAATGAGAATTAATCGAATGAGAATTCACAGTAGTTTAAAAAAATGATTATATTTATAAATTGTTTTATAATATATGTATAAAAGTATAATTTTTTTCTACACAAAAAGTATATATTTCTTTCTGCACAGAACCAATTTATAATTTGAGTAAGTCTCTTGTGCACCAGTTACACTGTGCAACTCAAGTTAATTTCTGAAAAGTTAAACAAAATACTAATGAAAAGTTACACAAATTATTACTAAAAAGTTAAACCATTAAAGATACACTTTTCAGTAATAACATGTGTAACTTTCAGTAGTATTTTGTTTAACTTTTCAGAAATGAACTTGAGTTGCATGGTGTAACTGGTGCATACAAAACTAAGACTTATAATTTTTATCAATTTTGAGAACTATTTTATAATTTTCCCTAAACTTATTGAGTTAAATATTTTCCCAATGAATTTAAGATTTGTATAATTAATGCATGTGCCACACTCTGATATTTTATTTTTTTAATGTATTTTACTATTTCCTTTTTAACCACTCCAACAGATTTTGATTTAGGTGGAGGAAAAATTAATCCACTTGAACTGGAAAATAATACCTAAAAATTAAAGCAATATTCCACCAACAAATAAGGTGCAAAAGTTATGGGTGTTGTGGACCTTAATATGCACTAATAAATATACTTGGAAAGCTAATTAAATCAGTGTCGCACTTTACAAAAGCTACCGACAACAAAGACATGGGAAAAAGTCGTGAGCGCGTTTTACTCATCTTTTCCTCCTGAAACGACACTTACATTGATACTCTTACTATAATCGGAAAAAATATGAACACTCCACGTATACAATTACATCACCCAATTTCAATATTCCACATTAAAAAAAGTAAAAAATAGTTACAAAAATTTACTAATCCATTCTACGTAAAACATATATATATAGAAATTTGAAAAATTAGTCTCTTATTCACCAATAATATTAAATTAAAGGGAAAATCTCATATGCAATTGGTGTACGATATACTCACTTAACAATTAAAGTTATTTATACTGAAAAGTTGCAGGTTGATATATATACTAAAGAATTGCGGGTTAATATACTGAAAATTTTACACTGTTATCAACTTTTTATTGTAAATTTGTCCGTATATCAACCTGTAATTTCTCAATATCAACTCTTTCAACTGTTAAATGAATATACTGTGCATCTGGTGCACATAAAATTTATACTAAATTAAAATATGCAGATTAATATAGTCTAAAATTTATAAATAAATATAACTGAAACTTGCAGAATAATTAATTAAAATATTAAATAAAGTATATATACATGTTAATATAATTAATTAAAATGTGGTGAGGGCATGCATCAAACTTGATGAAAATGAAGGATTGATAGCATCATGATCAACAACCTTAGGAAAGAAGTATGTCTACTATCATGGGATGAAAATTACAACATTTTATCCCAATCGTTAAATAATAATAAAAAACCGTTACATATTATTTTTTTGTAAGGATGTAATCTATACCGTTGATTGCTATGTACTTCCATGTGTACAATTTGTAACCTACTAATTTATCTATGAACTCAATGATCAACAAAAGAATTAATCCAAAATTGTGAGAAAAATAATTAAAAAAAAGTATAATTAAATAAATTATACGCTAGTGGCCGACGCCGGGGCTGGGAACGGATCGGAGAATCCGGTTGACGGCGGCGAGGTGGCGGGCGATGAGCTTTTCGTTGATGATGACGGCGTGGCCCTTCTTGCTAGGAGCGGAAGACGGCACGGCGCCTTTCGGAAGCGCCGCTAGAAACAAGCTGCCGTCCAACGCCGGGAAGTTATTCCGCCGGACGTTCATCAGAAGTTTCCGGCCGTTGGTGGAGGAAATTACGGTGGAGACCGTTAGTAGAAATACGAAGAATATCAGAGATTTTGGAGCCATGTGTTTAGGATTTGATTTCAGAGAGATTTTGAAGAGAGAGATGGTGAGGAGAGGATTTAGTGGGGGAGAGAGAGAGAGAGTAATGGAGAGTGAATTTGAGGTGTGGAATTATAGAGGGGGTGAGAGGAGAGAGAAAGAAACAGGAACGCGTGACTGCTTAGGAGAGAAGAAGACCTTGGCGCTCAAGTTAGTCGGGCCAAGTCAAATTTGAACTTCTTTGCCACGTGTCACTTAAGATGATTTTATTTGGTTAGTTTAGTACTCCCCTTCTCCCATAGAAATTTGTACACTTTTCTTATTTTGACGTTTCACATAAATTTACACATTACTAAAAAAGAAAATATTGATTTACGTGCGCACTCACAAATCTATACACAAATTTACCCATATGTCATTACTTTATATATAAAATACATTTTCCTTAAAAAATGTGCCATCCCGTAGGGTGTAAATTCCTACGGGACGGAGGGAGTATAAATTAAGAATCCGGTACACTGTCAAACTCAAGTATATTTTTTAAAATATTATATTATTTATTATAGAAAAGTTACACAAATTATAACAAAATTTTTATACTATTAAAAGTACATCTTTTAGTAATAATATGTGTGACTTTTCAATAGTATCTTATATAATTTTTTAAAAATGAGCTTAAATTGCACAATGCATATGGTGTATACAAGACTAAGGATTATATAAATTATATGCACAACTCAATTCTAGTGTATAAAATGTTATCTATGTTATAATTTGACAATTGATAATTTAGCAATATTAAGGATATTTTTTGAGTGATAATATGGATATTTAATAAAATAAATTAAATGACTATTGACAAATACTTTCTCCATATCATTTGCATCTTGCAATTTTAGATGATATACTATTTTAATAAAAGATCCTCTTATCAATGAGTTAATATTTGTTATTTTGCTAAAAAATATTAATTAACTATATTAAATTATAATTAATTATACAATGCAAATAGTGCACTTCAATATTAGTTATGAATATTTGCATGCGCATGATAATTGACAAGATTGTCCTATTTATCTCACATTGGCTATTATATCATATTTAATGCTAAAAGTTAATTTTATTATATAAAAATATAGTAGACATTGATTTGTAATTTCAAAATAAAAATTCTCATATTCTCCTAAAAATAGGTTTTACAGTTAGATATGCGATTGAAATAAATATTTGTGTTTACAGAAATTTCTATAGAATTCTAAATCAATCTTAAAAATTGTAATTGATTTTGTTGTATTTAAATGCCAATAATTGTGAATTTTAGAGATGGATTAGTAATACGTTTTAAATTAAATTATCACAAAAAATTCTTTAAGTTCTCATAATTCACTATGTGACATTCTAGTTAATAAAAATTATATAAAACGTTCTTATGCAATAATTTTTTTTTATTCCTAAATATATATTCTTCAATCCAATCATATTTAATAAACACATATATGTGGTTCAAATTTTAGATTAGAATTTTATTTAATATTGTCTTGCATTCCCTTTAATATAAAATAAAAACTTGTATGAGCCTGAGTTCATCATAAATTTGAATTTATCAATTATCACTGTAATGTGTATATATTATTATTGTTAAAAAATTAAATATATATTTTTATAAGAATGATAGTATATCTGAATAACAGTAATAGTGGTTACACATCACAATGATACAAGTTCATATGAACTCGAATTCACAATAAATCTACTCCTAATATAATAGTTATTTTAATTCATAAGTCATCACTAATTAATTTTTACTAATTTAAATTGGAACCACAAAAAATTTAATTTAATCTCCTCCGTCCATGTATGCAAACGTCGGGATTTTTGGCATCAACGCTGACGAATTTTTAGATGCCGCGTGGAAGCTGAATTAGGTGGAAAACGAACCAAGTTGCCGGCCAATTTTCTTTATACACTTTTAGCATTTATTCACCGTCAAATATTATTTATTTTTATTATTTTGAACGATTATTATCTATATATTTTTATTGAGCAAGTCTCACGTGCACCAGGTGCACGGTGCACTTATTCAACAGTTAAAAAAATTTATATTAAAAAATAAGTGTTGATTATACTAAAAAGTTACGGGTTGATATACTGAAAAATTTACATTAAAAAACGATAACAGTGCAAACTTTTCAGTATATTAACTCACAATTTTAACCGTTCAGTGAGTGCTCTGTACACCAATGGTGTACGAGATCTTCCCTTTTTTTTTTAATTTTATTTTAAACGCACTGAGATATTTGAGATTTAAAAGGAAAATAAACCAAAACAATGACACTTGAAGCTGACTGAGGCATGCCGGACCGTACTCTTTTTGGTAAATTAATTAATTAATAATTAATGATCTTAACTAAATCAACTTACCTACCACGGCATCATACTTGATTTAACGTCCTATAATCTGCCTTAATTTATTGAGAAATAGCACCTAATTATGATTAATCATTTTTTATTAATTATCAAACTGAATTATGATTAATCATTTTTTAATTTATAATACCCAACTATATACGTATGTTATGAGTAGCCCGTGCCCCTGCACCTTCGAAGATAAATATTTGTAAAATATTAAGAATTAAAAAAAAATTGTGGTCACTTTTTCAAATAACCTAACTTATTTTTTAAATTTATTTATTTTATAAATCATTTTATTGTGTACGTATAATTTAAAATTTATTGTCGGGTGATTGTCGTGGCACAATAAGGTAAGAAATTAATTATAGCGTTTTTATAGAATATAAGTGTCTTGCCCTAAAATATATGCGTATGTTTAAATAATATTAATTATTTTTATAATTATATTACTATCAACAATACTTTTAGTAAAATGATTAATATACTTCAAATAATTATATGGTAAAATTGGTTCATTCTATATTTTGTCTGCTTTATATATATATAGCTGACTTTTCTCACTAATATCCTTGTTTTATTTAGAAGCTCTTAAGCAATATTTGTTTCCATATTCACCCGCATGAACGTAAGACGATTTTACGATCACGTTCCACACAAGTTTGAGATTTAACATTTGGTTTTTAAATCTCAAACTCAATTCACACTTAAAAATATTTATCATACCTATTATTACTCTTTCCAACACAACACACATAGAACCTATTATACCTACAATATCAATCATTTTCGCACTTTATTTTGACATAGAATAATATCTCACCCTATCAAAATCCCAAAATAAACACATATTTTTACTTAGGGGTGTTCAGGGAACCGAAAAAACCAAAAAACCGAACCGATGAAATTCGGTCCGTTCGGTTCGGTCCAAAAAAATTCGATTCGGTTTTCGGTCCAAGAATTTTATAATTTTGGTCTATTCGGCTCGGTCCGGTCCTGGATAACCAAAACCAAATAGACCGAAAAAACCGAACGGACCGAATTTTAATTAATAAAATAATATATTAATTATATTATATATGTATATATTAATATATTAATTATAGATATATATTAATATATTAATTATATTATATATATATTGGCTTAAATTAATGTTGTGTAGAATTATAAGTTGTGGTGAACTTTCTTTTTAAGTTTATGTTGTGTAAAACTTTAAATTGTGGTGAACTTTCTTATTAAATTCATGTTGTGGTGAATTTTATTAAATTAATATTGCGAATTTTATTCATTTTAATTGATATCTTTAATTTGTGATGAAACATAATTTTTATTTATTTTAAAACTATTTGGACCGAACAGACCGAACCAAAATAATTCGGTTCGGTCCGGTTCGGTCCATAGCCCAAAATAATTCGGTCTATTCGGTCCGGTCCAAAACTGGACCGAACCGACCGAATAGACCGAATGACCACCCCTACTTTTACTATTCATCAAGATTTTCACATCACAAGATTTCAAAGTCATGACTTACTACACATATTTAAATCTCAAAACAAACATACCTTTATAGTCTTATTAGCTATATTTATTTTTTAAATAATATTATCAAAAAGTTTATGATTGATAAATTAAATTAAGAACTGCAGGCAGTTAGTTACTTTAATTAATATATATTCTACAAATATTTATACATATTTTAATTCTAAAGTCAAACCAAAAGGTCCTACTATTGCCAAGGAATGTGTATTTTTTTGTTTCCTCTTTTGGGATCCACAAATATTTACACATTTTCAAGTTTACACAATCACATGGCTATGTCCATTCCCTCGAGGCATGTTTTGTTAGGCTTAATAATTTCTTCATTTCAAGATTTTATGACCGGCCTTATTTATTTTTTTAAGATTATAATAATTAGTGCCGATATATTTAACATGCAATATATTATATATGTTTGACTTGTTCTCTGTTAATCAATATTATAATCATGCATGGCATCGTTTATTAATTTGATCCATCTCATAACTTGTTTTATTAATTAATTTGTGCTATAAGAATATAAAAGTTTTTGTCTTGAAAATTTAATTTTCAATAATATATTAGAAATTGTCTATGAATTTCCTATAAATTTTTCCAATCATGATATTTTCATTCCTCAATCTAAGAATAATTTACCTAGAATATTCATTGGTAATTTATTGCCTACAAATAATTTTCAGTCGACAAATTATTTGTAAGAATGAAGGAGACATCTATACAATTAGAAAATTTTATTAGGCACACTATATAAGGCAATTCCTACTGCAAAATTTTTTATTGGAAAGTTCTTAGATATATTTTTAAAAAAATCTTAAGTGATTTTTAATGTTTGCGTTTAGAAAATCACATATTCTTAACAATGTCTATCTAAATTAAAAATATTTGGATGAGTCTTGTATTTAGAAAATCACATATTCTTAACAAATAAGTGATATATTTAGAAAATCACATATTTAGAAAATCACAAATAAGTGATATATTTAGAAAGTAACATATTCTTAACAATGTCTATCTAAATTAAAAATATTTGGATGAGTCTTATATGTATCAGGTGCACCGTGCAACTGATCAAATTCATTTTTTTAAATTAAGTTATACAAAATACTACTGAAAAGTTACACATATTATTACTGAAAAGTGTATCTTTCATAGTGAAAAATTACACATATTATTAAAGGTTAAGGTAAACTTAATCTCAAGGGCCTATATTTTTAATCTTAGGTTATATCGATTTTTTTTTTACCAGTTAAAGAAAAAAGATATCAGAACTCAAAGTATAAAGAATGCTTCAGTGGGTCCTATTTATACAATTGCAACATGCTCACTACTCCAGCTTGCTAAACATTAATTTATATATAATTCCCTAAAAAATATTTATTTTTCAAATGTTGACTTAAGGGCTGCTACATAAATAAGTAATCCATGAAAACCATTTGACCCCACTATAAAATATTTCCTTTATCCCACAAGAATTTTACAAGAAAAAGGAAACATATGTTAAAAAAATAAAAATAAATAAAGAAGTTAGATGACTGGGTATATTGTTGGTAAAAAAAGTGAAAAATAATGATATTTTGTTTAAAAGACAAATGTATCCATAAATTAATCCAAGAAAACTATTTGATGCCCCCACTATAAAATACACCATCAAGAACTTAAAAAAAAAAAAAAAAAGCACACATGTTAAAAAAAGTAAAATAAAATAATACTTCAAGGGATAATTTAAGTAAACTTCATGTATAAAGTAAAGAAATTAGTTGATTTAGTACTGTAAGCCAAAAAAATAAAAAAATAATAATATTTTATGTAAATATATAAATACTGTGTGAATGCAATTTATTAAATATTTTTTTGAATCTGCACGGACATTCTGAATTTTTTTTTTTATGTATTCTTATGAAATGAAAAGAATAATAAATTTTAAATAAAAGACAAAAAAGTACACAAAAATCCCAAAAAGTTGATCTAGAGAAAACCTTTCTCTTGTTGGTTTGTAAATATCACTATAGCCCATTCCCACGTACCTCATCAGTATTGAACAAATTAATAATTAATAATAAGAACTTTAAACTTTTTTTGGGAATAAATTAATTTGTACGTCACTATATATATAATAAAAAAATAGTAACTTATGACAAAATAATTTAAAAGTTATTTGACTTTAAAACCATGCAGTCTTATCTTAAAACGTCAGCTTAATTAGAGTGTGTGGACCAATTAACAACCCATTACCATAATATAAAATCAAATAATTCGGCTACTTTCTTATAATTAATAATTGCACCAATTAAACAATAAATTAATTAGGAGAGAATTAAGAAAATACATTTTTTTAATTGCATGTGTACATTATATATGACAATAAATTATACATGTGTGGTACGTATTTGATTATATAGTGATACTTCGTCAAGCTAAAAGGGTACGTAAAAGACTATATAATTAATAAAGGAATTGTATATTAAATTTGAAATAGATGCCATATTAGTTTGCCTTTGTTTTATTCATGAACAAATGAGCGGTTAGAATTTTTTTATATACGCATGATGTCATGTTAATAATAAATAAAAATATTGAATAAAAAAGTCAATGAGCATGTTGATCAACTAATTAATTGCTTCCTAACTAAAATTCATGTTTTAGAACATACATTATGCTGAATATTTCTTTGAAATTTGCATGAATATTAACTAGGGATGGTAAAAAAAAAAAAAAAACTCATATAAATGGGGCATTATTAGTAGGTAACTTTTCTTGTATTGGAAAGAGAGAAAAAAGAAAATAAAAAAGGAGCGAGTGAATCGCACGGATTGTATATATATGTGTGTTTAAATGTGTTTGGAAATTGATATAAATAAATTTAGGGAAATTATCCCTGCAATACACAACAGTAAATCACTTTTTGCCAAGTCCACTTTTGTAAATGTAATTACCACTAGCTCTAATTATAGTATACCCCTACTGAAGTCATGCCTCCAGCGTCCTATATCTCCTAGGTATGTTGAATTTGCTTCCTTCCCCTATACGTTCCAACTATCAAATTTAACATATATAAGAAAATGGAGTTGATATATCCGATACTCCGATGCTCATCATCATTCTGTTTGTTGCCACAATCTTTGTCTCCAAGAGTGTTTCCAGGTAAGTTCAATTTTTTTGTGAAAAAATAATAATTTATTATGTGCCCTAATTAGATGAAGATTAATGGGGCTGGAAAATTCTTGGCTTACTCAAGCTTGAAGCCTGGTGAAGTTGTGATGAATAATGAGAGCATAGAGTTTGAATGGAGTAGCAGCAATGGAATTTTGAAGTTTGATGTGCCATGGCAAAAAAATAAAGTAAATTAAAAAAAACGGAATATTCATAAGTGCAAAAAAAAAAGTAAATTTTCAAATATTCGAAAACAAGTTCAAATTCATTAATTGTTCAGAACCGATTTTCGCCGGAGAAGACGAAGAAGAACACCGACGTTCCCTGTTTTTTGAAGTCGAGCACAGCAGCCACCAGAGTTAACCTCACGCCGTCGAAGAGGAATGAACAGCGGCAGAGTGTAGAGTTGCAGATTTCCGGCAGAGATGCGAAGGTTTCCGGTCGAAAATTCGGCGATGAATTGCTTGCTGAGGCGCGAATCCGGCTGGGTGTGTTTCGGAAACAGAGGTGAAATTCCAGCTATGCGGCGACGATGAGAGCTGTGTGTTTGCTGAGTTACGGCGATTGTGGGATGGTGAAGGCGGTGAGTAGCAGTTTTCGATTGACGTGAAGAGTTTTTAATATGTAGGGGTATAACAGACATTTGCACTTACCATTTGTACTGGGACGGAAACTAAAAATGGTCAACGAGCCCGCAGCAAACCCATCTTCCATTTAATACCCAATAGTCTCTGTCCCATAAATTTATTTTGCATTTTTTTATAAGTTTAGATTTTTAAATGGAATTTTATGCAACATATTAGAATTTTTGGCTCACACCCAAATCTGTGTTTTATTCCAGCAAAAATAATTTCACTTATATTAAATGGTCCACAAGATTAATATCAAAATCATCTCATAATTTTCACATTTTCAATTTGGTCTTATAACTATGTAATGTTTCAATTTAGTCCCATAACAATTCAAATCTAACCAAATAGTCTCAAGTCGCCGGAAATAACATAAAACGACGTCGTTTTACTCACAAATCGGTCACGTGTTATATTTCCTGCAGAATTGTCTCACGCGGCACGTGATTAAAACGATATCGTTTATGTAATTTCTGGCGATTTAGGACGAATTATTATGAGACTAAATTGAACATTACATAGTTATAAGAGCAAATAGATAAAAATGAAAAAATTATAGGACGATGTTGATATTAATCCCTACTCATCGAGTCTCTTCCAAAAAGGATTCATTTCATGTACTTTTAGGTGGAGGGAACATATCTTTGAACAGATGAGATTGTTATATCACTGAAAATTATTATGATCCAAGATGGACTTTCATCTCTTCATTGATATGTTGTCTCTTTAGGTTGAGCCAATTTATTTATTTTTATCTGTTTCTAAAAGGTCTCGTGCTAATGAAAATACTTGTTCATCCCATAATGTTTATGTTCTTCTCATATTATTCTTATGTACGATATTATTTTACACTCAGCTCCAATAAAAACATCAACTCGTTCCAATCGAAGCTTGTATCACTTATACTTTGGAAACTACTATTCACTTCTTTATTATATTATTATTTTAAATATTTTTTACACTATTATTTTTATTTTTTCACTTTTTTTCATTACATCACTTATACTTTTACACTTTTTCCATCATATCACTTATACTTTTTCACTTTTACCTTAATTTGTGTGTCCAAAAGCAACGAGCAACTTATAGGAAAACGTAGGGAGTATATTGTAAAAGTAACATACATCAACCTCCAAATGGTTCTCAACTATGTATTCATAAAAAAATAGAAAGAGTCAACGGATGATCTCAAGTGAGGCTTAACATATTAAAGGTGATCATCATGATTCATTCAACAAATCCATTGAATCAAATCGAAAATTCATTTTAAAACAATTAATTAAGTAAACTCGACTGCAGGTATTATTGGTTTCACGATTGTTTCTTTTTATAAATAAATGTATGTATATTTATAAATTCACGATTGTTTCTTTTTATTAATTTCTGAAAAATTAAAAAAAATGGTCTATAATAATTATTAAACTGTGTATTCTTATACAATGTAAAAGAAATTGTTCATAGTATTAATTTCTCTAATGCAACTCTAATTTAGTTTTAGGCGTTGAAAACATTTGTAGTGATATTTGTTCATAGTATAAAATTATTAAAGTATGAAATTTGTTAATACTGTGAAATTTGTTTACACCTGTGTTAAACATTTAGTTCACAAGTGATCTACTTTTTACCAAATTATTCACCTGCAATTAATGAGGTGGCGCTTCGTTTGCAAATTCTTCAATGACAACGGGAACGAGAATAAACGCATGGTAATCATGGTGGTTATGAGAACAAAAGATATATATACATAATATTATTTTTCTTCGAAATAATACCTTATTCGATTACCCTTCTGCATCTTATAATCATCATCTTCAATCAATTATCCATATCACAACTAAAAAACTTCTTTTTTGTTCTTTTATTCCAAAATTAGAGCATTATATATAAGAATATATATATTTTTTTAAAAATTTATTCCCATTGAAAAATTTAAAACGAACGCTCCCGGAGTTTTATAACACCAACTTTTAAAATAATTTTCCCTATTTTAATTTCATCAATATACTAATAGCTTGACATTTCTTATCACTGGTATATTTCGTGGCCAAGGCTTAAAATCTGAAAAGTTCGAATTGCTCTAAAGATTTGCATCCTTGAGGTTGATAATTTTTAAAAAATTCTTGCTTATTACACATGAACCCATAGCTCAAAATTACGTGTGTGGTGTGGAAACAAAGCTCATTGTTTCCCCTTTATTACATTTGAGACATAATTCTCATTAACTGAAATGTACAAATAAAAGTTGATTCAAAATATTACATGCAAAAGTACATATGCTCATGCAATATTTTGAAATTCTATATATATAATTTAGCAAAAAATTTGTGATAAATCGTGTAACGACATGAGACTACATTTTAACACACATCTCCTACATATGTCATAATAAGTTACGTCCAATTCATATTTTATTTAGTTGTCTCATTGTCTGAGACGGTCTGATACATAATTAACCCATATAATTATAACATCACATATATATATATATATATAATATGCCTAAATTCATAAAACATAGTAATGAAATTATAGTACTGTGGAAGGGTATGGAAAGGGCTGAATTGTCGGCATGAAAGGGGATGTTATTGCCGGGAAGAGCAGCTACACCTGGTCCATGGACCACTCCCCATGTTGCAAGATTAGGTGTCCTTTTTCAGACAATTTTTCCTCACTCGCTACCGAAAGTGCATCTATATATATATATATATATTTCTCATTTAATTACTTCAAAATAAATTTTTAAATTTTGAACTTCCATCTCTTCATTAGAAATGACAATAGTTTGATATGACTCATATGAGTCCAAATTCGGACCCCTCCTCGATTTTTAATTGATTCACACTTTTGAGTTATAATAGTACTACTAAGACTATGTAAATGATCATGAGTACTCTAAATTTTCGTTTGATGATTGGTTGTATAACTCTAGAATGATACTAGAATATTAATTTGTACTCACTAGACTGTTGGGGTATTTCTTATACCCACTTCATTGGTTATTTTATATAAAAAAAAAAAAATTACTGACCAAAAAAAAAAAAAACTACTAAATACATTCCCATATTTGATTTTTACATGCAATTATTTTAGTTAAATGCGAACTAAGGACGTGAGGGTGAGATAAAGATATTGTTACCATAAAATAACATTATTTCATGCAAACAAATTCTAATTTTTTAAAGAAATTGAAAGATATTTTATTTTATCAATTATATGTTCATTTACACCGGTTCTCTTCAAAAAAAAAAAAAATTAAAACTTAATTTTCGTTTCGTCCTTAATAATTTTTTTCCTTTTCTTCAAAAATATTTTATTTAAGAGATACGCATATTTTTCAGATATATATTGGTATATGGATTAATTTAATTTTTATTAAAAATAATTGTACACATTTGGGCCTGGATTCGGGACGTAACTAACTGATCCCGTAGTGACGTTTATGATACAAAGCCCAATTGAAGAAGGCAGATCTCTTTATGGGCCTCTAAACGATAATTTGGTTGCTTTTAACTTTTGGGTAAGTCCTAGTATATGGTATGGGTTTCTAAATTGATTTTTCATAGTGATTATATTTACAAATTATTTTATAATATTTGCGTAAAAATATATTTTGCTCTGAAAAAATAATTAATTTGTAATTAGGGTTAATTTTATTAATATTTTTTAATTTAAAAAAAAACATATAACATCCCCCTTCCCTCCCCTACCAAAAAATTAAAAAGAAACAAAAAACCAAAAAGAGAGATAATTTTGTGGATGATACATTACTGCGTGAAACGGGTCATGAAACAAATTTAAATGAAGTGATCAATTTTAATTTTACCATTGATTCTTACTCTCTCACTTTTTCTTTTTCTTTTTTCCATAAGTCACATATAATTATTTTATTTATAAATAAATAGCACAATATATTTACAATATTTTTTTAAAATCTAATATAAGGTGAATAATTTTACAAAGGGAGGAGAATATTCTGTTTTGTTTACTTTGGTTACATTACGGGCTCCTTTGGTAGCCCCGATAAGGGCATGAAAAGAATTTTATCTGCCCTTTTCCTTTGTTTGGTAGGCTAAATTTTTTTTTTCAGGTCCCCCCTGAAAATGGCCGGCCCATTTAAATTTATCGTGCTTTTCACTGTAGCTCTTCACACAATGGGTCGGCCCTCACACCCCCGATACATTTTCTGCCATTTTATCAAGACTTATATTTTGTTTCTCTCTCCATCGTGTCTCGTATAAGCTAGGGTTTTCTTTCTTCAACATTATTTCGCCTCCTCCATTTTTCCTCTGCGCGAAGTCGACAAACCCAACTCAAATCGAATTGATACCCTACCATCTATTCTCATGTTCACCCAAATATGAAATCCTATTCCAGATTTTGAAGATGGCAAGAACAACAAACCACGACGCACCTGTGTGAAGAACGACGAACGACGGCGAAGAAGAACGACACGACGGCACTGTGTGAAGAACGTTTTGGTATTTCTTCATTTCGTCGGCCTTAACATCAGTGAGGTTGTTTTTCCCCCATTTTCGATTTCCGTTTCTAAATTTGTATTATATAATGTATAGTGATGAATTTCCCCAAATTTTTACAGCAAGAGTTGAACTTTGGCCTCCCTAAACTCATCCCACGAGATCGATCCGTTATATTCGAGGCTTTCCAGTGGTATTGACTCCCTTATTGAAAACCCTAGCTCTGTTACTTGATTCATTACCATTTTAATTTAGTAGTATTGTGTTTAATTTGAATGTTTTTGATAAATGTTCTCAAAATTAATTATTTTGCCCAGCCCCTGTTTGAAAATCTAGTATGAATTGAATATTTTATACTTGTGTTGTTTGCATTATGGTATTTGCTCTTATACTGCATATGAAGTACACTTCAACCTTGCATACATGTCATATATTGATTTCAGTTAGATGTGCATAATAAATTACAAATAGGACTTCTCAAATTTTGGAAAAATCACATCCATCTTGTGGATTGATCACTGTTGTCATTGTATACATCCATTTAATTAGTTTTCAATCATCTTATGTGCAATAGATTTGTGTATTTTAGAGTTATAATTGTTTCATAAATATTGTGTTATGGTATATTGATGTGTACTTTGTGTGTGTACTTTGATTTGTTTTGTGTATGTGATCTTGAGGAATTTGTCTGATATACAGTGGCATTTGTGTATGCATTTATGTTGTCAGTGTTGTGGGCTGATCATATGTTGTTACTTGTCTCAGGTTTAATACAATGTTGTCGAATCGCATGCGAAGACTATGTGTTATTTTTGTAGTTATTGAAGAGATTTTACTGCAAAAAAATATTTTTTCAGTAATTTTACACTTAATTAATAAAGCAAATAGGAGGGTAAGGCGTCGCCTTCAATATGCACAGCCCTATACTATGATAGATCAGATTCCAGCTCAACAACTTTTTATGCATAGATTGTTTTCCCTAAATGAGTCAGATTGTGTAACGAACCTTAAAATGTCTAGGAACAGTTTTGCGCATCTATGTTTAATAATGAGGGAATTGGGTGGGTTAGTGGACCGTAAGTATGTAACCGTTGAAGAACAAGTTGCAATATTTTTATCTATTGTGGGCCACCACAAAAAAAATGGTGTTGTAAAATTACATTTCCAGAGGTCTGGCCAAACAGTTTCATACTATCTTCATCAAGTACTCAAAGCAGTGTTGAAATTGCACACTGTTTTTTTAGTTACACCCACCCCTGTTCCCGACAACTCGACTAATCCAAGATGGAAGTGGTTCAAGGTAAAAAAAAAAAACTGGAATTAATATATCATATTATATGCTAATTAAATATTTTGATAGGCTGTTTATTATTATTGCTTGGTTTTATTGGGTAGGGTTGTCTTGGTGCATTAGATGGAACATACATAGATGTGCATGTTCCACATTTTGATAAACCTCGATTTAGAACAAGAAAGGGTGGCATCTCAACTAATGTTTTAGGAGTGCGTGATCATGATATGAGGTTCGTGTATGTCCTTCCTGGTTGGGAAGGATCGGCAGCCGACTGTAGAATACTACGAAATGCGGTTGTAAGACCACACAGCCTTAAAGTTCCGAAGGGTAACTATGCATTTATTTCATACTACAGTTAAATTAGATAAGAATCAACTCTATTATAAAAATTAATTTCTGCCATTTTAATTGTTTTAGGATGTTTCTACCTTTGTGATAATGGCTACGCGAACAGTGAGGGTTTCCTTGTCCCATACAGAGGTCATAGGTATTATCTAAAAGATTGGGGTCCGTCTTCACAAAGACCTAGAAATAATCAAGTGCACTTCAACATGAGGCACACTAGAGCTCGCAACATTATAGAACGTGCATTCGGTGTAGTTAAGATGCGATTTGGGATACTTAGGAGTTCTTCGTACTACCCTCTGAAAACTCAAATTAGGCTAATTATGGCTTGCTTTTTGCTACATAACTATATTCGTTCTATGATGCCAGTAGACCCTGTTGAAGAAGACTTTGATAGACTGCATAATAGGGAGGAATTACTTGTCGGCGACAATGTTGAGGTGATTGATGGTGTTGAGAGTACTCCTGAATGGACCAATTTCCGGGAACAGTTGTCTATTTCGTTGTTTAACGAATATCGGTCTCGTACTTAGGTTGAGTAGATTGGGATTGTTTGTGTAAAATTTTATGAACTATGTTCTGATTTGGATTATTTGTAATTTATGTAAGATTGATGTGCTTGCTACGGTAATTTGAATTGTGTGCTGGTAATATCTATGTTCATAGTTATTCTATGCCAATTGTTTGTTCAAATGTTAACAGCTTTTTATGTTGCATAACTAGTGAATGGTTTCATTTTGTTATTCTGTCATATTTCATCACTTTGATTGTTATTCAATGTAGCATTCAAGTATGAGTCAAACAACTGGTCCAGACATCGCACTTCCGTGTAGTTGTGGAAATTGGTACATGATACGAAGATGCGCCGGGATAAGTTCTACGTTCCCTGGCCGGGAATACGTAATTTGTCCAAAAAGGTTCAATCACAAGGGCTATTTCTACTGGTGTGATGAAATTCCGTTCAAATATATTTCGCCTCGTGGGGAGGTGATGGACACCTCTGAAATTGCTTCTCGTACTACTGCGTCCTCGCAATATTGGTCCAATTACATTAGAAATGAGCCCGTACACCGTCGACCCGCACAACAAAATCAACCACATAAAATTGAGTCTACAATTGTGGTCAATGACAATGTGTATCTCACCCCTGTAATGATGTGGTCTTTCATTTGCCTTGTCATCATATTCTTATGTATTGTGATTGTAATGTTGAGTGTGTTGTTGGTGAAGGCCTCATGATAAACTATGAGAAGATGGTGTAATTCTTGTGTTGGTTACTTTTTGCCTCATGACTCATTCGTTCAAGCTTTGTGTATGGAACTGTATCATGGCAACTATCGCGTTCATGGGGACAACAAGAACGCGATCGAGAGAGCACGGGATGCTGTAAATTTGAAGTGTCAAAAGATGTTCGACTACAAATACTACTGGCTCCAAGAGAAGAAGCTCCGTAGACAACATCATGTTTTCTCATGGCTACTCGCTCTCCCTGCTGTTCGCTTTAATGAGTCAACTAACTATACGCACTGTAATCCCAATACTTGGGATTATGTAGTTGAGGTGAGGTGACAATACATTTTATATGTACTAATATATATGATGCTACATTTTCATTGAAGTATTTCTCATCTAAAATAGATGGAACAATTTGCTCAAGCTTACGCCGTGTATGGCGATCCTTGCTGGGATGAACTGCAAATCCTGTTTCATGATCCTTCTACACCTCGTCCATCAGATCAAGGAACACCTTCTCCATCTGGACAACCCAAACCTTGTGAAGATGGTCACTCCGCACATGATGATGAGATCATTGACATCGCTGGTGATGACAATGACAAATGAGAAATCAACATCACTACAATATTGTCCTACATTGTATGCGTGTTTGTATTGTGTTTTGTTGCGTGTTGTAGAATAAGTAGGATATGAAGTGAAATGTATTTGTGCGATGAACCTCGATCTACCCTCTAAACTTGGTTAATTAGAAATCAGCTCTTGTTTTGTATTTATAACACTTTCAAATTCGTTAAACTACTACTTTAATATAAACATAATAAATAAATGTTCAAGTGATTGGTAAAATTTAAAAAATAATATGCATAGGCAATTGTGTGGGATACAGCGTGGGCCAACTCACTTATATTGGAAAAACTATTCTAGTAGGCCATACCATAGTTATCAACAGTAGAAATTACACTATAATGCATTTTTTTGTGCTTATTATATAACATATATATCCATGGTAATTTACTACAAATCACATACACACATATCTTGTACAGAGAAATGTATATAATGCATAATACTACTACATTACTTGAGGAACATTAAATTAGAGTAATTTACACCATTGAGCTAAAAATTACCAAATGTCAGAGTACTTAGTCGTCTTGCAGGATATTTTGATACACACACATTACAAAATATTCACCACAAATAAGTAGTTCAGGGTAGTGAAGGATTTATATATAACAAGAAGGTGTTGACCACAAAAAAGGTATCAACCATCAACAGCCACCTACATCTTCAGCTGTCCAGACAGGAGATGAACCACATATCGTGATCGACTGTCATCAGACATCCCCATGAACACATCGAGACAGTCAGGATTCTTTCCAAATATATGGGCAGCATCAACCTTATCATCCTCGCTTAGACCGGGGATTGAATCCAAGATAGTGAACAACTGTCTTCTTGGATTTGGATTTGCATGTTGTGTTTCTGCGTCTTTTGGGTCTTCTAGTACACGAACCAGGTTCTCAATGCGACAATCAGTTGACTTGTTCATTTCCCCAAGAATATCGTACAGTTTTTCATCAACAACAGTGTCACCAGCAACTCTCTTCTTTCCCAAAAGCCTGCTAGAAGTACCTCTATCAATAGGAGGTGCCTCACTTGTGACCTCCATATCGGCAGGTGCACCTTCACGTTCCACATCAGAGGCTCCATTCATCGGCTCAACCAGCTCTTCAGTTTCGAATACGTTAACAGCTTCCTTAACATCTTCAGCAGTTCCATCATTAGCCATATCCCTCCCAAAGATTTCATTCCATGCCTCTAACAACGGTCAAGCTTTATACCTCATATTCGATGCATTGGGATCAGCCTTCACAACGAATTAAAAAATTAAATTACACACATTAAACAAAAAGTGCACAAGGGTTTTAATACAGCTCACAAAACTATGCATGTATTATCACAACACTATCACAATACATGTCAAAGTACTATCATCACATTTGGTTCAACGTAATGTTAAATTGATAATTATTAATAGAAATAAGTTAATAGATGTTGGGAGACTTCAGTAACTAAAGACAATCAACGAACTTAGGATTGATGCCAGTAAATGTTACATCTTAAAGCAACTCAGAAAGTCAAACAACGACCCAATCAACTAGTTACCAATTCATAGTATTTATTCATATACAACATCAAGCCCTTGAACATTCCACTCCAATCATAACAAAGCAGTAAAAATATGAGTTTTCATTGCAATTAGCATCCCCAATGAACAAACTTACATTAAACAAAATTAGATAAAATTGCAGAATACATGTATAAAAAAAACAAGCAAACCAAACCAAACATTACATTGTACAGAGAAATTGTAGCCATTCGGTGCCAGAAAAATATCTTAACAATGAGTTCCCACGCATCATTGTGGCAATCAATCTGTCCAGTTTGGTAGTTGAAGCCTATTCCAGAGTTGTCCCTAAGCATCGTGAGGAGGGATACTTGAGCTTTCTTCCAAATAGTAATCCTCGAGTTTATGTGAGGATCTGCTTTAATGTCGGTACCCGGCAATCTTTCGTGCATCCCTGCTTCCAACTTCTGTAAGTAGCCTGGCTTAAAATCGTTCTCACTCCTCCAACCTTTGGCCACGAGCTCTTTCATCAAATCAGCAAGAACAACCTCTTCAACGGGAGTCCAGGCTCGTCGGTTTTTTTTGGGTTTTTTCCCAGTGACAAAAGAGCTACTACCACCGCTCTCAAAAGATTTCTCCATCTTCCACAATAATATCGAAAAAGCAAAAAACATAACTCAGAAATTCAAAAAAGACGATGGACAATTTTGGAAAACAACTGGAAAAGGACGATGGAGAAATTGGAAAAAGAAATACCTGAACGATCGATGTGTGATGGCCGACGGTGATGAAGATGATTTCACCGTCAATCGCCTGGAGAATCGCCAAAGCCCTAAGCGAGAAACCCTAGATCTTGTTCGAACAAAATTGTGCTTTATATTTGGTTAAATATTGTACAAACTTTTTTCACCTATCAAACAAAAGAAATCATAATAAAATCATATTCCCACGTCTCATGACTACTTTCCTAGTTATTTTGGACACGCAAATAAAATATAATGAGTATGTGTTTGTAAAGTTAAATAAAAAAATACTCTCTCCTTCCCGTACGAATTTGCATCCTATGGGATGACACATTTTTTAAAGAAAATTGTTTTATATATAAAGAGTGGAATATGAGTAAATATGTGTAAAGGTTTGTGAGTGTGCATGTAATTAATGTTTTTTTTAGTAGTGTGCAAATTTGCGTGGGACGCTCCAATAAAAAAAGTGTGAAAATTCTTGTAGGACAAAAGAAGTATACTTTATTGACTTTTATTAATGTAAATTTTTTTTTTATGAAATAGAATTGAAACTAAAGAATAAGACAATTGTAAAAATATTTTTGGGATGGAGGAGTATTACTATTTGGTGCACAAAATAATAAACACATCCAAAAATTGGAAACATTGTTCAATGAAATCCAAATGCAAAATTGTTGGTATGGAGAGAGAGAGAGAGAGAGAGAGAGAAGACACTGTCAAAGTTTGCAGACAGCGCCGCAACCAAGAAAAACCTGCAGCTCCCAACTTTGAATTTTATGACAATAATATTGTTAATGTGAGAGAGAGAGAAAGAGAAAGAGAGAGAGAGAGAGTGGGGTTCAAATTTGGACGTACTTTATACGTATATGTGTTAGGGTATGTGTATATTGAGGGATCACTGCACAATGTCTCTATTGCTACTGTTGATTCATGGACAATGCAGTCTGTAATTCGTATTGTTATTATTCCTTTTTTTCTGATCTCTGCACTGCCATTCATAGATTCTACTGCATTTCACTAAATCACGTTTTTTACATTTGTATTTAATGCAAATGCTTTCACATTGATTGATTGATTCTTCATATTTTGGATACTTTGGGATGTCATAAATTCAAAGAAATCTACTGTCTACAAGTTGATTGGAATTTTTGGACACGCAGCGAATAAGCGATACTCCCTCTATCCCATAGAAATTTGCACACTTTTCTTATTCGAACGTTTCATATAAATTTACACACTACTAAAAAAGAAAACATTGATTTACGTGCACACTCATAACCTATACACATATTTATTTATATTCCACTACTTTATATATAAAACATAAAAAATATGTCATCCCATAGGGTGCAAATTCCTACTGGACGAAGAGAGTACTATATTTTTTTGGGCGTTGCCATAAAACTTCTTTTAAGTGTAATGGGGATTTGAATATATATTATCGTAGATAATAAGACAAATAAGGTATACAAAATTGTTTTTTCTCTTAAATAAGATATCACTTCCATTTGATGACCTAATCTCATCACATAATCATTCTCCTCAATCTCTCATGCTACAACTTTTTTTTTTTTTCAAAATTGTAATACAACACTAATAATGTAATCACCAATATGAACATAGACTTTTATTCAACATATATAAAGATACAAAAAGAATCTGAAATTTCATTCCAATTACCATTGAAGAATTTGAAACAAACGACCAGTTAATTCTATTAATTAAGTAATGTGAATACGGAAAATACGATTCAATTCAATAATCAAAATCAACTCCATTTACAATGATCATGAGACTTCTATTTATAATATCAAACTGCTTAGATATAAGAAGCATATGAATCAACCAGATGAGTTAGCTCACATGCCCACCCAACAACATTTAAAGGAAATGATTTTTTTTTTCAAGCAATAAAAAATTATGCTCGTTTCTTTACATATGGATTATTGCAACAGCATATATATAATCATCCACAATTCATTCTAACGTGAAGTTCAACTGTTAACTTTGATTAACTACTTTTTTGTGTGAGGATAATTATAAGGGTGACTTACATATAGATTAAAAAAAGTTACTATATTTACAAATAGGTGTTGTGCAGAAAAAAAAATATGCTTCTGTGCAGAAAAGAATATACTTTTGTGCAAATATTTTGAATCTATTTATAAATATAGTGACTTTCTTGAACATATATGTAAATCATCCTAATTATAACAAGAATTTTTTATTTCTTTTATTTTTTAATGTCAATTGTTTATGATGATGTCTACGGTTACATGAAATTGTTAGTACGTGTGCGTTTATTGACTTACACTATGAAGTGACATTTATTATTACCATTAAGAGGAAGATGCTACTTTGAAGAAAAAAAAATACTCTGTATAGATATATTGTAAAGAATCTAAAGATCCAGAAATTACTATCGATTGGAAGGAAAGATATATGCAAGTCAAACACTTGCTAATTGTGTTGTGCAACTTCTCTTACACTTTCCGTTGAGTTAACAATGATTGTTTGAAATCAATTGGAATAAAGAAATTGAAGAACACCAAGATTTACGTGATTCGATTAGAAATGATCTACGTCCACGGATGAGGGCACCTCTCTCACTAATCAATGGAAGATGATACAAAATTACAAGTAATTGTGTGGATCTCTCTAATATGTACTGTATATGTTCTACTTTCTCTATACATATGAGCGTATATATATAGGAATATGGGAACCCTAATTAATGCTTGTGATCGTAACCACCAAACAAGAAAACTGCTACAGTTGCAATCGAAAATGAGTGACTGTCAGAGCCCAACGATTTTCAGTTTTGATTCTGTTAAACTGATCGTCCGTTGTCCAAGTTGGAAGTTTAAACCGCTTTGTAACTGATCCTGAGTTAATTCCTGACTTGGAGTCAGTATGCTCCTTTCCAGTCTGCTGATGTGATATGCCCTCAGCTGATATCATCAGTAGACCTTCATCCTGACCTGACCAGCTGTCCTAACCATCATCCTGAACACTCAAGAGACTTCATTAGCTGACCACCATCAGCTGACCTCCTCAGCTGACCTCCTCAGGAGACTCCATCAGCTGACCTCCTCAGCTGACTCCGCTAATATCTCAGATGACTTTCAGTAGACTTTTCAGATGATCTCAGCTGACCTTATCAGATGACCATCAGCAGACCTATCACCTGACCTCCTTCAGCTGGTAGTATTATTGTTCAGTTAATCAGCAGTATTTGCTCATCTGAGTTTATTTTACTTTCTTTGCACCCATAACACTTTCAATTATAGTCTTTATTGTTGTGTTCCAAATGCAGTGAGGCCTTTGTTTTTTATACTTTATATATTGTGTGGGATTTCAAATCCAATGGCGTGGATTTGATGAATAGTAGAACGTAAAGTATTATATAAATTATTTTTATGATATAAATCACTTTTTATATAAAGTTTATATTTATGAATTTTTATTTTTTGCCTTGTCAAAAAGTGGTTCATAATCACACAATATCTACTCATAGTAGAAAGGTGTATATGTTTGAATTAGAGAACTTTTATTAGGAGAGTAATTTAAAGGGGCTGGCAAAGGAGTGTAATTTTTTTTCAAATTATTAAGGATTGTAATTTTTGTAGGTTGGGAGTTTAAAAATCATAATTTGAAAAAGTTGCTAATGATAGACGATGCAACTTAGACGAATTCAACCCCAATTGGGGACAAAAACTAGTCACAATCCAGTCCAACCAATTAGCTTAATTTTAATGATTTGGGCTGATTTGTCCTCAATTTGTCAGCCTAAAAAGTTAAAGTCCTCATTTTGCCACCAGGTCTGAAAAAACAATTTATAAATATGAAAATTTTCAAATTTAACACAGAACAATATCATACTTATAATTTAAAGATTAAGCCCCATCTGAGACTTATTAATTATTAGGGAATATTTTTACATGAAAATGGTTAAAGTATCAAATATTTGATCAGGAGTATCAAATATTTCATCTAATGCTATTATTTTCTAATTATTATAGATTTTATTGACCCCAAACTTTTGATATTCCTAATAAATATTTTGATAAACTTATCAGATATTTGATACTTTAAAAAAAAATTTATAATAAATTTATTATGAATCATTTTCGTATAATATACATATTCTTATTATCCGGATGTGAACGGCCTCACATACCTAATGATGTATTTGCCAAATTTACCGACTACCATCCCATCCTCTAATTCAATTAATTAAATGAATTGGTCCCGTTGGATTTGAGAAATTTTTTGTAGATTTTGCACAATTGAAATACTAACTAAAAGTTTGCAAAAAACCAAGGGTGCAAATGGCGCTTGGCGGTCGGCGGGATGGTCGAGTGCCTTCAATCGCCAAGACTGCCTAGGCGGTGCCAAGATTTTTCTATTTTTTTTATTAATATTAATTTTTTCTAAACATATATTAATAAAAATATACATTATAGATAAATTATAAATTTAAAATATAATTAATAACTATCACAAAATATAAAAAATCAACAAAATGTTAAAAATTATCATAATACGACATAAAACGAATAAATTATGAAGTAGTTCAATTAAACTCTCATTTTTTGGTAATATAGTAAATTAGTTTTTATTTTTTAATTTTAGATCTAACTTTTAAGTTGAAATAAAAATTAGAAAAAGAAGAGTAATTGTCATTTAGGCGGTGCCAAGACGGCCTCGGCGGCTGCTTAGGCGGTCTCGGCAGTGCCAAATGTGTTGGCGGATTTTTTTCGGCGATTTGACCTTGGCGTCGGCTGCCGAGGAGCTTCAAGCGCCTAGGCGGTCTCGGCGACCGCCATTTACATGCATGCAAAAAAACCAACATAACATTAATTAGCAATTAAATGTTTACTGCCCAATAAACCAAGCTACATTCAACTAGAGACTAGCTAGTATACTTTTAATTATATATAAAAAAACTATTATGTGATCCTATACACTTTTTTAAATTGTAAAATAAATATATTAATGCAAAGTGAGTACAAGAGGTAATTCAACTCTAAGTTAATTTATTTCCAAAGAATCAAGCAAAAGTAACATAAAATAAAGTCACTTTCCTCTGTTTCAACTTTCAAGCCCAAAAGTAACATAATTTTTTCTATTGAAGTGTTAGAATAAGGACAATTCAGACTTTCTTTTTTCATTTGTATGAAATGGGTAAAAAAAAAAAAAAACAATACAGAAAGTAAATAAGTGTACATTGTCATGGTAAAAGTTGATCATGTAGTAATGAATGGAGAAAATATATTTTTATTCTAAGTACTCCCTCCATTCCACTATAAGTTGCTCATTTTGTCATTTTTTTCCGTCCCACTGTATGTTGCTTATTTGATTTTTTATCTTTTTTGAAAATCGCTATTCACTTCTTTATTATTATTTTTAATATTTTTTATACTATTTCCATTACTTTTTCACTTTTTCCCATCAATCACCTATACTATATCAATATTTTATACTCTTCTTCTTAATATTTGTGCCAAAAATATTTTCCTTAGTATTTTATAACTAATTAATTGTGTCAATTTTTGGAAATCAGGAATGCAAAAACTCTTTAAAAGTTGAAACAATGACTCCAAGAAAATATCACATATCACATCAGAATTCCCTGAAAGTTTAATTTTTTCCCCCAAGAAATATTACCTTATTTGTGTTCTTTATCACGTTATGTTTATTGAATGATTATGACGATTGTCGAGCACTGATTTGACTTGTATAAAAAACATAATAGTTTCACCTTCTTGACAAAAAAAAATGTTAGTAATTGTCGTTTTATATAAATGTATTATTGCTACTGAATTTTAATATGTGAATCAAACTTGGAAAAATTGCAAGAATTTACGTGGGATCATAGCCTATTTATACTTGTATTTTTTTTTTTTTTAAGTTGTGATAATTTACTAATGTGTTCAAAAAGATATTTCGAAAGGTGTAATTTTGTATATTCGAGTTTATATTGGATATACTAATTAATATGTATAATATATTTTAGCATTGTATACCACCACATGAGTGTAAAATATATGTCCATGCTCTATTTTTAACTTAGTTTCTCTTTCATAACAAAAATAAGAAATGTATATCGTTGACAAAGAAAAAGAAATAGTTTAATAAAGAAAAAACAACAAACCACATTATTCTTACAATGGATATAACATAAAATATTTATTTGCATAGAAACTTGTTTTTCGTATAAATTTTCATTTAGCAATGCTATAATATTCATTTAATCATGCTATTATTTTTATTTATTAATAATGTGTCTATATAGATATACACATATACAAATTATATATGGTATTAATTTATAAGAATAATAAAGTGAATAAATATAATCATATTAATATGAATTCGATCAATTTCAAAATATGTACAAATTTCATAAAAAACATGTCTAACTTCGTATACTTTTTTAAAAAAAATTTGTATTTACTTATTCAACTTTTTGTATACCACAACGATATATTATAAATCAAACAATATATTTTGACAAAATAAATTACGAAATTGAATTGCTAATAAACAATAGTAAAAAAAGGATTATATCATACAATTGAAAATACTTTTTCTACAATTCCTAAAGCTGCATTAATTTCCAGGTCCCAAATTTCGACCGTCAGGATCTCTTCGGAGAACACAAACAAGCCTGCAAATACAAAGTACAATAAAATAAGCAAGAATTTAAAACAATGAAAGACCCATATGGAAAATATTATTCCTTTCCTTCCCAATTTGCTTATTTTTTGAAAATTTATTCTTGTCTTAAAATATTTAAGGGACGTTTGATATAATTATAAGGAATGAAAATAATATGAGTATGGAATGAAAGTCATAGTTTTCAAATAGCTGAACTATGGTAGATTCCTTAATTTTTAGGAATCAAAGTCATATAGTAGAGTCATTCCAAACATATACTATGATTTTGATTACCATTACCCATCTTCTAAAGTATTCAACCAAACAACCCCTTATTTCGAAAACAATTCACACCTTTGAAGGTGACATATTTTTTAAAATAAAAATATAATTTTTAAATAAATTAGTGATATATGAATATATATATATATATATATGTATAATTTTGTGACTGCACGTATATTGATGTTTTTTAATAATGTATAAATTTGTGTAAAATAGAGAGAATAAAATCATACTTGTTCATGTCATGCAATTGCTTCTTGTTTATTTAAACATATATATTAAAACAAATAATATAATATATAATGTGATGGTGAGAATATAATTTGTTTAATTTTTACTATGAAATTATAAAACAAAATTATAATTATAAAATATTGGTAAAAGTATTAATAGTGGGATAAAAAAGTATTAATTTAATTCATGTGAAATATCAGTAAACGATAAAAAATTGGAACAGGAGGGAGTATATACGTACATTAAATGAAAGGCGATATCTTCTTCTGGAATGCAATTCGAGGGCGTTTTGAAGCTTCAAGGCCATGTCGCGTTCGGTGGAAATCTCTCCGGGCGAATTCAGAAACACGCTTCTTCGAATCGGGGGCGACCAGAGCCCACTCTGCGTGTAATCGAAGTCGAATTCGGAGACGTCGTAGAATTTGGAAAGAAGCTTCTCGGAGACGGATTTCGAAACCAATTGAATTCTGTGTGATGGGATTGAGAGATGATGATCGGGCGATGAAGATGAGGCCTCGGAGACGGACATTTTTTTAGATTGGAAAAGTGCAGGAAAGGTTACTGATGAAATGCCTGAATGAATAATGCAGTTTAAAGAGTGTGGGTTTGTGCGTATATTTTGTGGGGTATATTTGACAATGAGATGACAGAGAAAGTGTTGCGACTTGGTATATATACTTATACGTATACATATATGTGTATGTATTTACGTATTTATACGTTGTACATTTGTAGTGCTGGCTTTATGCAATCATAGAGTGGACGTGGGATGCATAATTGGAGAAGACAAACATTTGGCATTTGAATCATTAATTTGTTTTTTTCTAATGCATATATTTTTTATTTATTTCATGTGTGCATGTTAATATTAAATGTTTATGTGATGTTAATAGTAATGAAAATTATTAGTATAAAATATTATTTTTTTAAGAAAGTTGACTACTCCCTCCGTCCATGATAATTGGACCATTTTTGTTGTGCACGGTTATTAAGAAAAAATAGATGTGATGTGTAAAAGTGAAAGTATTAGTATTAAAAAAATATTTGTTTATTAAAAAAGTACTTGATGTGATGTGTAAAAGTGAGTATATGTGTATAAAAAATGAAAATAATGATTGTAAATTTTCCATTTTAAGTAAGTAGACCATTTATTATGGACGACTATTTAAGGCAACGTGGACCATTTATCATGGACGGAGGAAGTATTTTTTTTTATAGATGGATGAATATGGTAACATTGACCATTTATCAAAGATTGAAAGAATAAAAATATCTCAATATTTTTCAGAAATATTTATTTTTTGTGATTATCGATATTGATATTAATTAGATTTTTTTTTAATATTCATTAAAAAATTGAAAATATCAATAAATATATGTCGGTGATATCAATATCGATTAATTTCTTCTATAAACTGAACTTAATATTGCTAAAATGTCGAGAGTATATCAAAAAATTGATAAATTTTGCAAAAAAAAAAAATTCTTAAAATTAAATAGTGTATTTTGTATAAATTTTTCACAAATATAAAATTTATTCAAATTTATTTGTTAAATTTTTATATTAAATATTTATTATTAAAATTTATGATTTTTAAAATCTTTCGATATTGATATTTGATACCGATATATCTATTGATATTTTCATAAATTTAAAATTAGAATATTTTTAATCGATACCGATACTTTGATAACAAGCAACCAGGTGAGTTAGCTCACCTGACCACCGGGCTCCTCACTTGAGTGAGTTATCCGGGTTCGATTCTCTTTGGGAACGAATAAAATGGAGATATAAGATTGACTTTGACTTGGAGATATGAGTGTATGGAGACTTGGTGAACTAACTTCTAACAACTAATATTTACCGATAAAAAAAAAATTTGATAACAAGCACAAGTTGACTTAATGAGACAAAAACCGATGGTTGGTTTGGACCATTCCAAAAGTTGGAAGGTGGAATGAGCAGGCACAATTCGATTAACTTATTCTACTATCATATTTAATTAGTTCATAATTCCACATATTTTGCGAGATGAAAGTAAATATTTCAAATTTAAATTTGACTCGGTTAACTCAATTAATTTAATCATAATTAATTTTTAATTTTTAATAATATTTTATTAGTGCATTATAAAAAAAAATACATTAATTACTAACATCATCATAAATTGAAGCTTCATTTTAATCAAAGAATTAAAATTAATAAACATTATTAATATTACACAATAATTATTTTCTAAAATAAAAGAATATTATGTCTTATTGAGCCTAATTATTATTTTATCTTTGAAAATTGGGATAACTATTAATAAATTCAAATTAATTAGAAAATTAGTAAATTAAATTTAAAATTTAAATAAAAAATAAAATAATAATTAATAAACATTACTAGAGAATAATTAATAAATATTACTTAATGCATTCAATAATATTTTCTTTCTAAAATAAAAGAATATTATGTCTGACTAAGCCTAATTATTATTTTACCTTAATTAGAATTGAGATAAGAAGTATTTAAAAAAAAAGAATAGAGATAAGAAGTATTAAACTCAAATTAATGAAAAGTTTAGTAAAATAAATATGAGATTAAAATAATATATCTGATTGGGGCTAATTATTATTTTACCTTAAACAACATTGGGATAAGTATTATTAAATTTAAATTAATTTAAGTATTTAATATGAAGTTTAAATAAAAAAAAATACTTATTATATATTACTCATATCACACAGTAATATTTTTTTCTAAAATAAAATAGTGTAAGTTTTATGTGGGTACGTCTTTATAGTATGAAATCAATACCATTTGATACACTTTTCATTTAGAAATATCACTTATTAAGTAAAAGTTTTAACTTTTAAAAAGTGATGAAAATTTTAACAAAAAATGACTTATCACTTTTTTAAAAAATATTACTCCCTCTGTCCCTCTATATGTTGCTCGTTGCTTTTAGGCACACGAATTAAGGTAAAAGTGAAAAAGCATAAGTGATGTGATGGAAAAAGTAAAAAAGTATAAGTGATGTGATGGAGAAAAGTGAAAAAGTAATAAAAATAGTGTAAAAAGTATTGAAAATAATAATAAAGAAGTGAATAATAGTTTCCAAAAAAGTAAAAATAAAATAAAATGAGCAACATATAGTGGGACGGATAAAAATGACAACATGAGCAACTTATAGTGGAACGGAGGGAGTATCATATTTTACTATAACTCTATATTTTTTTTTTTGGTTGATCTCATACTATGATACAATCTCACACAAGTTTTTCCTAAAAGAATATTAATGTCAGTTTGAGCTTAATTATTTATGAGTAAATCTTGTGTAAGACTGTCTCATGACATTGGTCATTCATTTATTAATAAAAAATTATCACTTTAAAAAGTGATAAAATTTTGTTAAAAGTGACTATCATTTTTCTTAAAAATATTATCACATTTTAAAAGAGATAACTCTTTATTAATAAGTGACGTATTCATATTGGTGTTAGGAAAATTAAATAAATGAATAATTTCACACCTTTCTACAAGTTCGACTTTTAGATGAGGCAGAATTCTTTCATGGTATAAGAAAGCTTAGGCTCGTCCTGTGTTCTAGATTTGATCCCCGCTGACAGCAACCCTACTCGTATTAAATTGTCAATTTATTAAGCCTCCCAAAATGAGAAAGTTGAAAGTTCAATTCATGAATGAGGAAAAATTAAATAAATGAATTGATTCCACATCTTTTAAGTTAAGAATATTTAAAAATAAATATAAGGGGTTATATACGTTCCACATACTTCCTTCACCCATAAAAAAACAATCTTTTTTGCTCTTTTACTTTGATTTTAAGACCGTAAATATAAAAATATAAAGAAAATGGTAAGTTGAATAGTGTAAAATATCATTTTAAGAAAGTGTTCTATTTAATATGGATGAACAAATATAGTAGTGCGAGTCAATACTCGTGGAAAAGAGGAAGTACAACTCGTTTTAAGAGTAAGTACATGTGATATATTTCCCTAGTGTCAATTTTATTTTCTCATGTAATTATTCACTCTACCATGTCTTTAAATTATATCTCATATCACTAATAATAATCCATAAAAATATTTTTCTATAGTTTAACTTACTTAAATTGACTTATACTCTTTCACACAAAATATTTTTATCCATTTAAATATTATAAATAAAATCTATTAAAAAAGTGTTGAAAAGACAAATAGAAAAAATAAAACTAATAAAGGGTATTGTTCTTGCACAAATTATTGCTTATAATAACTCATCTCGACGTGCAAACCAAAATCCATAAAGGGTATTTCTACTTCGACATAAAGGCGAGTCACCAGCAAACTCGCTCGACAAGGTGAGCAAACCAGTTCCAAAGATGAAAAAAAAAGAAATAATCACGAATTGATACAAAAATAATGTACTATTTTCAAACATGTACAATTTTTTTGCATAATAGTATAAACAAAGGTTGAATAATAGAGTTATTTTTTTGCATATCGTACCTATTTAAAAATAGTAATTATTTTTGTACCAATTAGTATTTGGCAAAAAAAAAAATTGAAAAAAAATGGCATCAATGGTACGATTCCTCCAACCAAAATGAAGGGGTGATCTCGTAATTCTTACACACGACCCAATGTAGTCTTTGCTTTCTAATAATTACAATATATTCCAAAGACCAAAATATTAGCAATGCCAATAGTTCCTATACATCATTTCAGAAAAGTATATCAGCTAGCCATCCTTTGCACACATTACGCAGTTATTGCATCACGTACAGTGAAGCACGGGCCGATATTCGCAGGAAGCGGGCTCCGATAACAACCTGCACGGTCTATAAAACCACAGTGCCATTTGATTCTGTAAGAGCCCACAGGTAAAGAAGAAACATCGAGAAAGCAAGTAGATAGACCTCCACCACGTTCATTAAGTTCTAAACATACGTATTCAGTTACCATCGACGAGTCCTTGACTTGGCTTCTGCAATGCAGTCCATTGGTCTTCTTCTCAGAGCCCACGACATATCTCAGCAGCTTTTTGTTTAAGGCCATCTTATCGTCCATCTCATCGTCTTCCTGCCAACTCGATTTACAATCTCCGAGTTTACTTGTCTGAAAATGGGGCTTACAGTAGAGAATACAGTACACTTTGTTCGGTGGACCTGGAGAGCCAGCTGGCATGTTTTTCAATTGAAAGCTCAGATATAGAGAGAGAGGGCTCCCTGATACAATTGATGATTCGTCCACATTCTGGCCATCTTCATTCATGATAAAGAGCTCGGAGGAAACAGAGGGCCTGCCAAAATAATAATATAAATGAAATTATGAAAAACAAAGATATTAAAAGCAATAGGATACAATGCAGCAAGGATAATCTTCACTAAACTCATATTCTGCTATAATGATTCACTTATTTTTGTTCATCTTAAATAGTTATTCATTGTCACAACTTCCAATTTCTCTTTATGACAGAGCAGATTTAGCATGCTATGGGTTGGTATGTGTAGCAGTAAAAATGTGATGAAAATTTTCATTCAGCACATTATCAATTCATGATTAAAAAAATAAGAATTCATTATTATCCAACAAAAAACAATATGAAAAAGAAGTTTTATCAAGAAGACAATGCTACACAGAATCTTGTTGCATTACCTTACTCGAAAGAAGTAGTGAGGAGCACGGAAAGGAATCAACATCGTTTTCGAGATTGTATTCATCAACAGTTGAGAACCACTATTAAGAATTTGATATAATGTACTACCATCTCTTTGTGCCCCTGTTGATTTATTTTGCAAGCTAAAAATCTCCCCAACAGAATACTCACAAAGCTTGTGCAACGCTATTGTCTCGTAAGAAGAGGAACTTTGAGTTTCGAATCTTGATAAAAAACTGCTGTTGCAGTTGCGGAGAGACTTCAGAAGAAATAGGAGATGTTCTCTAGTTTTGCAATCAATATGGGTCAACCGCCCAACTAAGTCTTCTACAAGCAAATAGTGGAAAGATTCCCCTGGATTTCCATATTTAGAAACCCCATTATTTTCAGAAGGATGCAAGTTTGGGATTAGAAAGGCAAAACCAGCAGTAAAGGCCACAAGTGAGCAACTCAATGCTAGTGCTGAAACACTCATCACGCTTTGTCTGTCCATTCCCATGAAAGATGATAGGAGTAGATCAAATTCTTGAGCTATTTTCTTCATCTGGCACGAGACCTCCATAAAGGAGTCTATGAAGGGACCAATAGTGCTTTCTTGAATAGATGAAAGCACATTCAGTAGCTTCATCATACCTACGACAGTTCTCAGAGCCTTCACTCTTAGGGTTAAAAACCATCTTTGGAAAATGAACATATGGGCCATATCAGAAGCTGCAAGAATATTCTCTGCAGAGAGAAGTGTATCACAAGCTCTGAGAAGATTGTCCGTATTGCAATGAGCTCCCATTCCAACTAAAACAAACAATTGAATCTGTTTTTCTGAGTGAGAAAACTGAGACAAAGATTTTAACCAACTGGAGCAGGAAACAGATTGAACTACAGCCATAAGTTCCTCGAATATGAAAGCAGCTGTTGTCCAAGCTCCCTGACAAGCAGCAGTTTTTCCAGCCTTATAAGAGAGCCAGTAACTTTTTCTTACTAACATCTTGTTCGCACAATCCAACGTAGATTTATCAAGCTGAAGAATGGGAAGACTCAGCTCTCTGCTAAGTGACATCAAGTGCAATATAAGAAAGTAGGTCACACTGGTGTACCTATCAATATACCTGCAATTACATACATTCTCTGCTTGAAGTTTCAGCATATCCAAGACTTGGTTGGTTTCAGCATCAGTATGTTTAAGGTTTTGCAAGCAAGCTACCACAATTTTTGACAAATACAGAATGATTTTCGACTCAGGCAGTGTTTTCTCCGTGTCCACTCTGTCCAGCATCTTCATCAGCTTATCTATAAATAAGCATATATTATTCAGCACTATGCAATGAAGGTAGTTGTGTTTCTCAACCAGATTGAGTAAAATATTGAGCAAGCTTTTAACCTCAAGCTCCACAGAAAAGCCAGCCTGATGAATATTGACCTCAGGATTTATCTGTAAAAGGATCTGATCTAAAACAAAAGTGTTCAACTGGAATGCCAGGTGGCAACCAGTTCCACCCAATGCAACATCTTGCCGTCCCAAAATCTTTCCGGAAAGATCTGCCAGAATACTAACAGCTAGAACTCTGGCTGACACGGTTGATGATTGTAGCATATTTTTAACAACTATGAGCAGCTTTTGGAAAAGCTCAGGAATCTCCATGCAAGGAGTGATGGACAGATTATACAGTAGGATCTGCAAAATGTGACAATGTGAGAAAATCCAAGAAAAGAATAAAGGCAAAATAATTTAGTAATGCATCTATGGAAAAACCTTATACAAGACTCTTAAAGCTTCAAGCTGCAGAGTCGGCTGAAGTTCAGATCTGTGTAGCATGCTAAATAACTTATGAACGGTTTCCATAGTGGAAGAAAAGTTACAAACTCCTCTTTGTAATATGAAGCGGTGGCATCTTAAAGATGTGGCTTGCACGAGAAAAGATCTCTCTTCACTTTGAAACAGTGTAAGCAACTCTATCTGAAATTAAAAATAAAATAAAAATAAGTATTACATTGAAGAAAACAAGTCCTATCTGTAGCCTGTACGACAAATTAATAGTCTACACAAACTTCTGTAACAGTCTAAAGAAGAGCTGAATTTAAAGTGCCATTTTAATTTTGTGTTTCCTACAGTTATACTCCTAATCCTGATTAGTTACTAGTTTATAAACAATCAAATTATTAGCAGAAGGATACTTGTACAATTGAGTCAATAAATACTAAGCAGAAATTGAGTTCCTCTATCATCAGTGACCAGTATATATCTAATACTCCATGATACGATTAAATATACAATTCTATTTCTTTTCTTTTCATTGGTTAGGTTTGCAAAGTAAACACCTTCCCTTGGCTCTTCTGACAAGGTAAAGCTTAAGTTTCAATTCTAGGGTCTGGAGATGGCAAACAGTTGCCCAATTCTTGTCAACGATGTACTGAAAATTCTATAAGCAACCAGTTATTTAAATCAGTAAATCAATTACTTAAAATGGGCACCTGAGAAGGAATTAGAATTGTCCACCGAGAAGCAATTCTGGAGAGTGAAATCAGCATCACTGCTGAGAACTCATCTTCTAAAGAATCCATGAGAAGCTTCAAACCTGTCTATAAGAAGTATCTTCAAGATTTTGCAATATACCCTTGTCCCTCTAAGTATAAACATATCAATATCTCAAAAGCATGCATATAGCAAAAATTGTTTTTCATAAACCTTGATCAAACCAACAGAAAGCTGATAGAACCACATTAAGCTCGACACTCCTCTCAAAAAATGATTCTTCTGTCTATTCAAAAAATGGCTTCTTGGCCTCAATATGCTTTGATAGATTGTACGAAAGATTCATGGTGTGGCATAGTACAAAACGATGAAGGCCTATATTAGCCTTTGTAGTTATAGAGAGGTAAAAAGATGCTGAACCTTGTATGCCTTCTCCGCAAGTGAAAAAGAGCATGACATTTTGGCAAATGCTCGCCCTCCTGCTAACTTTATGCCATTTGATTTCTCCTGTGACAAGATCATTGTCTTAAGTATCTCCAAGAAAACATTCGCAAAGTCATCTGACAATTCAGATAAGCATCCTGCAGCAAACAAAGCCGCCTTCACCTGCAGAAAGTGGCAGTTATCAGTTTTTGCACAGGTCTGGATAGTAATACATATGTGAGTGACAAAACAAGACGGGAAGTCCTTAATTTAAACCCAATCATTGTCCATAGTGATACCCAATATGCATTTAAAGAAGAGAAATTATTAGAAACCTTCATCTTGATCTTTCAGGAATCTTCAAGAGATCATGAATAAGAGTTTTAACATTTCACAAATTTAAGAAAGCTCTTTGCAATCAGCCTTTCCATATCTAAGAATCTACCTTTTACAACTATCTGAAAATCCGAGAAGCACATTTGTCACCTCAAGTGAAACAATTTAACCCTAAACTGTTGGAAATGAAAATCAAAGGTCTAACAATTGAAACTGAACAAGCTCTTCAACACTCAAATTAGGTCTCTCCACTTTACATCCTCAATAAATAACCAAATCTAAGCAAAACTATTATACACTCTATTCCATTAGTGGATTAACCTAACCTAACCTAACCTAACCAAACCAAACTGATGGATGCACTCAGGGTTTACAGATTAGAAATTTAATAATTTGTAGCTTACCTCGCAAACATCATGACTGACCAAACTTGAGAGCAAAATATACCGAATATCCGCACAATCTTTTGAGAAACAAGCCCAGCAACCAAACATCAGCAAAGACAATGCTCTTTCTTCAACATCGCCTGCATCATAAACTTCCTTCACCCTGCTCAAGAACTCCACATGATTATCCAACTTCCCCTTGCTCAAAATACCTTCCTCGTCTCTTTTTTTCCTCCTCATTCTCAAAAAGATCTTAACGATTTCGTTTTTAATCTTTTTGTTCCCTAACCTAAATGCATCCACTAGACGCAGAAAAATCGCATTAAGGAACAGCTTATCCTCCCCAGGAATTAAGCCGAACACTCTGTAATCAGCAACGGTTAGTTTTGACTTGGTGTTCCATCTTTCGAGCCGCTTACCAATTTCTTCTAGGGCCTCAATTGATTTACCTGAACAATAAAAGATTAATCAATATTTCATATGCAAAGACAGTTATACAAGAAATAATTCATATATGCAGTGTGTTTTTTGTGCTGTGTTACCTGGTTTTCGGGAACGCAGGCCTTTCTCAAGCTGAATGCTCCAGTCCATGGCACAGGCAGCCGGAGTTTTCTCCATTCTGACACAAATTTTTGAGTTCAAACCTAGCTTTACAAATAATAGCATACAGGGAAATCCAGTCGTTGAAATGCTTGATAGGCATTTGTTAAAAGAGAAAATTACAAAATGTTTTTTAAAATTGACAAAAATTATAAATTAGTTCTGTGCAGAAAAAAATTACACTTCTATGCAAATATTATGAATTAATTTATAAATATAGTCACTTTTTTAAACCAATATGCAAGTCACCCTTGTTAAAAAGGAAAACAATTAGATTTTCCGAAGACAGCTAGCTAGTTGGAAAATTGAGTAAAAACAAATTAAGTGTATGTTTGCAATTTTTAATAGAATTGAAAAAATAATATTAAGTAATTTTAGTAGCAAAATGAAAAATAAAAAGTATTTTAAACTTAAGTGATTTAAAAAAAAATTAAGAAAAGAGTAAGTCTCTTGTGTACCAGTTACACGGTGCAACTCTAGTTCATTTTTAAAAAGTTAAATAATTTATAACTGAAAAGTTAAACAATTTATAACTGAAAAGTTAAACAGTTTATTACTGAAAAGTGTATCTTTTATAGTTTAACTTTTCAGTAATAAATTGTTTAACTCTTCAGTTATAAATTGTTTAACTTTTTAAAAATGAACTTGAATTGCACCGTGTAACTGGTACATACAAGACTAATCCATAAGAAAAATGTATTTGCAAAAGAAGTGCTCCTAAAAAGGGTATTGTTAATTGGGAAATATATAAAAGTGCTTAAGTAGAAATTAAAAGCTAAAAATTGTTAGCTTGACCAAAAATAATAATAAGCATTTAAAATAATTATTGAAAATATATTTTAAGTATTTTTTTTAAATAAATAATTTTACTTTTTATGTTGAGTTTGTAAGAGCAGCGATTAGTAAAGGCAAATAAGCCCTAAAAACAAGTAACATTAATATGAGTTAAGACTTGAGAAGTAAAAACTCAAAATAATTATTATTCAATTTGATAATTTACTTAACACGAAATACGATTTTTTTCAATAGTTAAAATATATTTGTAAAACAATATTATAAGGATAAAATAATAAAATGATGTAAGTTTGATTAGATTGGCAAAGTCTATTCAACCTAGTAATTTAATAAGGCTGAAGACAGAATTTGAAATTTGTGGATTTCACAAATAAACAATCACTCTTTTAAGTAAGTTAGATAAATTTACAAATACTTAGATTTGAGTTTATGTTCATAATGGAGGAATTTTAATCCCTCATAAAAATCATGTCATTTGTGAAATCTCCTCTCCACCCTTCTATCTCTATCTTTCTTCTATTTTTTCTCCTCCCCCATCTCTTTATAATTAATGATTTGAAATATATGTCGTTTTACATGTATTTTTTTTAAAATTTATTCATTTTTAAATTCATCCATCCAAATGGAGCATAAGTTAAATTTCGATTTAATTAAATTCGAGTCAATTTAAAAAAAAAATCGAATTAAAAGGATTTCGAGCACTGGGCCAGTTTTCTTCAACCACTTCATGACAAAAACACTGCACAAAATGGGTCCAGGAACTATTGGCAGTAAACTAAAAGAGGAAAAGCACTTCATTCATATAAACATGACGGCCCACTTATCTCCAAGTGCCCATATTGTATAGGCCCATCTAAGATTTACATCATTATCCATAAATCCACTAATATATGATTTGATTTTATATATAAAAAAAATTAAAGGTAAAGTTTTTTAAAATGATCTTATTGTGCATCAGATGTACCGTACAGTTTAAATATATTTTTAAAATTTTCTCTCTATTATCATTAAAATATATTTTTATTTATACTGAAAAGTCAAATGAACTTGATGTTACTTTTCAGTATAAAATGGTCTTATTGCACTTACTACATGCAACTAAGAGTGTGTTTGGTTACGAATTTATGGAGTTAAGTAGTGATAATCAAAATCATAGCGTATGCTTGAAATGACTCTACTATAACTTTGATTCCTAAAAATTAAAAAATCTACCATAGCTCAGCTATTTGAGAGTAATGACTTTCATTCCATACCATTTTCATTCTTATTACCTTTTTATTCCTTACAATTGTATCAAACGCCCCCTAAGTTTTTTCATATAAAATCTAGCTAGCGGCTCAAATGAAACACCATAGATATATAAACGTATAAGCAATTAACTTTTCGAGGTGATGAAATTTTCTCTACTCATGCATATTATGTTATTTACATGCATAAATAACATCATTTAAATATCACGTTTGTAGGATGGAGAGGAATAACTCAAATAATTAATTACAATTTTATTAAAAATAATTCGTCTCATTTAAAGATTTAAATTTACAAAAAATATTAAATTAATTTTCCTAACTCGAGTCATATAATTTCACCTCTATAAAAATTAAAGACACAAAAATCACGGAGGTGGAGCTAGGCTTGGCAACGGGGCGGGGAATCCCCGACCCCCGCGGGGATCCGCCCCGAATGGGGCGGGGAATCCCCGAGAGAAACGGGGACGGGGCGGGGATGGGGAAAAATTTTTCCCCGTAGGCGGGGACGGGGCGGGGACGGGGATTGTATTCCCCGCCCCGCGGGGATCCCCGCCCCGTTCCCCGCGGGGCCCCGCATATATAATATATATATATATTTATAATATACATATATATATATATATTTTTTATATATCTATTATATATTAACATATTATATATCATATAAATATATTATATATATATATATATATAATTAATTAACCATTCATGTATATATGATTTATAATATATCAAAATAATGTATTTTATGCACTTTAAATTTTAATAATACTTTTAATTTTTATTTATTTAAAAAATTAATTACACTTATTAAATACTCCCTCCGTTCCGGAGGTGTTTTCACCTCTGGGATGGCACAACTTTTAAGAAAAGTAGAGTGTTGTGTAAAGTTGTATTATTAAAATAATGAGATTAGTTGGATTGTGAGGATAAAGTTAAAGTAATAGTTTCCATTTATAGGGTGTGAAAACAATTGTGGGACGGACGAAAAAGGAAAGTGTGAAAACAATTATGAGATGGAGGGAGTATAAATTATTAAAATTTAAAAAAAAAAAAAATTCTCGGGGAACGGGGAATCCCCGCGGGGACGGGTTCCCCGGCGGGGCGGGGATGGGGATGGATTTTTCCCCGTGAAGTTCGCGGGGACGGGGACGGGGAATCCCCGCGACCGCGGGGACGGGGATGGGGATTGGCCCCCCGGCCCCGCCCCGCCCCGTTGACAAGCCTAGGTGGAGCACCTGATTTTCCGGACAACACATATCTAAGCTTTATTGAAAGATAAAAAGTAGTAAAATAAATATATTAAATTTCATTTTCACCCTTCATTTTTGTTTTCTTTTACACTAGCCGAGGTCACTTTCTCACCCTTTTTCACTTCAAAATGAAAGCGACCTTTACAACCTTCCAAGAAAAAATGTCACAAGTTGAGGACTAAACAATAACTAATAATACAACTATTTTACAACAAACATACTACTACCAAAGGGAAAAAAAATTAAATTTTAGGTTTATATATTTTAGATGACCTTGAGGATTGCTTCCCTAAGAGCTGCAGCATCAACATTGTCCTCAACAATGGCTTCCATTCCAAAGAAGTGTTTGCATGAAACCCTAGCTTGCACCACATTCACATTCATCTTCTCAAAGGCTTCAAGAATTGAAACCAATATTTCTTCACCTTTCTTGCATGTCACAACAACCATTAGGTATCCCGTTCCGATCTTCTCCACTTTCACCTCCTGTATAATCAGTGACGGACCCAAAATTTAAGTATAAAGTCGATCGGTAGATAATTAATAAAGTGAATAATTTTGAATTGATATATTTTTAAAGCGCTATTTTTAAATTGATTCAAAATTTTGCGTTATATAGTAAAAATGAATTGGATAATAGAGTTTTTTTTATATTGTATTAATTTGAAAATAGTGTTTTAAAATGTATCTCTTTGCAATTGTCCCTGATATTATATATTTAAAATATTTAAAGTTGCACAACTTGACAAAAAATATATGCTGACTATTCAAATAAAGTAATTATTTTATAATTGAGAGAGAGAGAGAGAGGACTTGGATATGGTTTATGAGGTGTTGGTATTCTCTTTTGATGGCTTCAACTTGGAGCTTCAGCTTGTAGATATAAAGAAAAGCATCCATGATAATGGAGCTCTTTTTCACCTACACAATATGAAATAAAATTCAAAAGATTTTGTGATAAAAATAAACATTAAATTGTATTAACAGAAAAAATGAAGATATATATATATATATATGTATTACTGATTTTGATTTGGTTAGAGTTCTCAAGATGTGAAGCTTTCTCCTGAGTGCCATTCTCCTTTGCATTCTAGCTGCCATCTCTCTCTCTCTCTCTCTCTAGGGGTGTGTGTGTGTGTGATGTGGGCAAATGGGAGGATGCTTTTATAGAGAATGAAAAGATGGAAGAATGAATGGATGATGGGGGGGTCACGGAATGTTGAGATATATGTTCTGACATTCAGTTTGTCCTCTTTCATCAATTATTATGTGCAATAAATTTGAAAAGCACCTTCATTATTACTACTAATCAATTTATCATGATTGATTGCTACTACTCACTCGATCGACCCAATTAATTATTTCTGCAAATAATTACACAAATGAATAATATAATAATTAAAAGAATTTATATAATGTATTCAACTAGTGAAAATTTCATTTGGCCTGAAATATCATTTGTCCTTAGTCAATTTTGTATCATTTTTCCTAATGGAACAATTCGTGGGTCTCATTAATTAATACCTCCTAAGTCAACACATTGGGAAATATTTGGTCATTTGAGCCTTGAGGTCATTTTGCTTCCACAACGTTATTAATTGAAAAAATATATATATATTTCATGGTCTAAAAACTTATAAAATAATAAATTTATTTATTGGAGAGGTATGAGGTCATCTTCACGTGAGATCAGTCCGTATCATTTTTCATTTAAAAAAAAATGTTATGATCACTTTAAAAAAGGAATTGTATCACTCTTAAAAAATGTATGCTAAGTGTATTGTTTTAAAGCAAAATTTTATAAACTGATACACTGTGCATTAAATCAATAAAATGTACTCTATGAATTTTGATTTCATTGAATGTGCACAAGCTTTAAGGAAAAAATATTATATTAAGGTATTAATGTAGATTATTGCAGGTTGTGGTTAAAATATTTGTTATCGAGTGTAATTAAAGTCAATATTATGACAAAAATTTAATTTAACTAGAGTTCACTTAAATTTGATTTCGTCAAATACCATTGTTATGTATACACACTCTGTTATATATATTTACTATCATAAAATTAAATATATTTTTATAACAGTGATATATATATATATATATATATATATATATATATATATATATAATAGTGAGTTTACATGAGACTACTCCAATATCATTTGAGTAATTAAATGATAGTTAAAAAGGGTGAAGACAAAGTAATTACTTTTATAAAGAAAATGAAAAAAAAAATTAGTGACCGTCCCAATAAAACAAATAAGAAGAGAATTGATGGACAAAGATAGCATCATTTTTCAAAAAAGATATATAAAAACGTATCATTTTAAGGCAAACATTTGGGAAAAAAAATTATTGAATGTCCATCTCAATCCAACGTGCTTCCAATCATAATTTTGTGAATTTTAGCTAATGATATATGCAATGGCAAACCCATTTTTTGCTCATATTAATTTGCAAAGACTACAATTGTTATTTGGAAAATTAATTTGATTACGATGTATTTGGGGTTTCCTTTGTTTTTGTTTTTTGTTTTTATATATATTAATATATTATACTATATGATGTAAATATAATATTTTCGTGGTATGAAGAAAAAATTCTTCCAATATGGTGAGAGCAGAAGGACGAAAACGACCCAAACTTTGAATGTTTAGTGTGATGTATGACATTTTGTTTAATTAAGCAAATGGGTGCATATTAAATTTTTTAGCCAAGTTTTGGGAGTAAAATGGACCCAATTGGAAAGTTCGGGGGGACAAAATGCCAGTATCAAACACTTCTAATTCGGGCTAACAAATTGAGGATACTAGCTTTAATCATCAACAATTTTTTGTTAGAAACTTTAATTTAATTATATAAACATCTCTCAACACAAATGTGTGAACACCAATAATACTACTATTGATTATCTGAAAATTAAGAAGACTTTAATCATAATAGTGTAAGCATACTTGGATCCATGGATTTTGATTTAAGACTCAATAAGAATGAATTCCCAAACAATCAGTCTCACCTCTTTGTCACTTTTCCGTAGAGGGAATGCAGAATTATCATGTGATGAACGTCCTGATGTTTGGGGATCATAACCCTATTTACAATAATAATAATCATTTATTTCAATTTGGTCCTGGTATCTACACAAAAATCCATAATTATGTAATTAATACCCGTATACACCTATAATTTAATTAAACTATATTAGACCACTTTAATTTGAGTCTCCTTAAAAACAATTATACATCATAGAATATTGACACATGAAAGCCCAGTATGTTGAATATTTCCAACATTTCTTACATTCACGTAGTTGTATAATCGAACTCTCTTCATCTCCGGACAACTTTTACATTATGTTGTGCATATAAATTTAAAAAAAAAAAAACTTTTTGAGTAAGTAATAGTATATGACTAAATATATATTTTCATTTTGAAGTGTACACGTAATATTAGCCATTTTAATACGATAAATGTATAAATAATCATCAGAAGGAGGGAGTATTTCTTTAAACATAGCTGCCTAAGTTACTGATAAGAAAACATTATTTCCTTCTATGAATTTTTTTTTCGATCAAAGTTAGTTGTTAGTCAAGTTTTCAACAATTCTAAATTTTTTCTCCAAGTCACCTTATATCTCTCTTGGTCAGCTACGGAATTATTGATCGATTTTCTTTTTTTACCAATTGAAAAAAAAAACACTTCAAAATATTTTTTTAAAAAAATAAAAAGAAATGACTGAAGTGTCAATGTTACAAATAGATCCAGGAGGAGTAAGGTGAAAAATATAGCTGTATATGTAGAGACCAAAATGCTGGGCCTAAAAGCATAGTAATGCAGGCGTAGGAATAGTAGGGTCTCCTCAATTTAGAGTTAACAAAATAGCGATTTTGCATAATATTTCCATAAAAATTGTACGAACCGAATGGGCAGACTACCGCAGAGATTCAGAATCACAATATACATAATATTAATAATATATTAGAGGTGATGAAGTATCACGAGCTCTTACTTGGAGTCGTACTGCTTCAGTTTTGTCTTTGAAACATGCATATTCACCAGTCTCATGCCTGTGAATATATCACATGCTCTGACACTCCCACATATCTTCTCACTTGGATTCTTGATGGATTTAGGCCATCCATTTGACGTTTTCCCACTCATATATATTGGATTAATTCCATATATGAAAAGTTTTATTTACTTTCTCTGTTTTATTTTCTTAAGTTCTCGATTTCACAAAAATTTGTACTCCCTCCGTTCCGGAACACTCTTCACACTTTTTTTTACATGTTTTTTAAGAAAAATGTGTAAAAAGCATAGTGTTGAGAGCAGTGTGTAAAGTTATACTATTAAAATAATGAGATTGATTGGATTAAGTGTAAAAGTAATGACATTTTGTGTAAATATGTGAATATTATGAGGATAAAGTTAAAATAGTTATTTTTATTTATAGGGTGTGCAAAGTGTTGTGAGACGAATCGAAAAAGAAAGTGTGCAAAATATTTAAGGATAGATGGAACAGAGATAGTATCTAGTGTATATGTATCTCTATCACCCAGTCCCAAACACATCTCGTCAATTTTTTTATATGGATTTCAAATACATCAACATAAAATAAGTTATTCATGCACAGGGGATGAAAAACAATTTGCATACGATTGACTCAGCTCAAGGGATAAACATTTTCTATTGTGACATTTTTTTTTAATTTCATTATTCATAATTAATGTATACGCGACATTGAATCATCCCTGTCATCTGTGCCTGGTTTATTCTGTTGAAAAAAAATTGGACAGACCTCTATTTTGACTAAATTCCACCTCTTTGAATTATGTGCAAATCAAGTTGAAAAATCAGACTACTAGCAACTATATATATATATATATACTTAATTCAAAATTAGGTTTAGTAAATAAACATAATAAATAATATTTCTGATATGCACAAATTAATGGTAGGTTATCTCTTAGTTTAAGTGATGTAAAGTTCCTAAGTGTATATTTGTTTTGGGATTTAAGGGGTCGTAGCAAGTTATGACTTTGAAATCCTGAGATGTGAAAATCTTGATGAATAGTAAAAGTGTGTGTTTATTTTGGAATTTTAATAGGGTAGAATGTTACTTTATGTCAAATCAAAGTGTGATAATGATTGATTTTATAGGTATAATTATAGGTATAATAGGTATTTTATGAGTGTTGCGATGGAAAGAGTAATAATAGGTTTTATAGGTATTTTTAGGTGTGGATTGAGTTTGGATGTGAAATCCGAATGTTAAATCTCAAACTTGTGTGGAGCGTGATCGCAAAGTCCTGCGTCCATTCGAACTAGTCCCAAAATAAACATACCCTAATGTAATAGGTTTTGATAATGAGAATCCAATCTGGATTGAATTCTCAACTTCATCGTTTTGGATAGAAAATCCATCGAATATATAATTTAATTATAATATGGTTTAGCTTCAGATCTTTAATTTTAATATCATGAATTTTTTTTATCTCATCTAAAAATTTGAACCGAGATGCATAGAATTAATTCAGTTGTAATACTAATTGCCCTAGCTAATGGATAAAAACTCTAACATCTAATTAAATATATTGTATAATAGAATATTAATGCAGACATAATTACCAAACCAAGCCATGTACTCTAATTTCCTTCGTATTATTAAACATTATCGAGAATATTGGTACAATTATGAACATATAATTTGTACTCTTTATTTGTCAGGCCGTGCTACTTTTTCATCTGAATTTATTACATCAGTAAAAAGAAAAGTGCAGGACAAAGAGAAGTAAATACTTGGCAAAAATTGTTTTCTCTCTATCCAGCTTATTTTTCATGGAGGATATGTCACACAATTTTTTTTAAAAAAAAGTAAAATATATAAATTTAAATTAAATAATAAAATATAAAAAAGTGGATTTTATGACTTTTGTGAGTGTTTCCATTTAAGATGTGAAAAAAAAAATTAGAACAACCCAAAATAAAAAATATGAAAATTATCTTAAAACGGAGAGATTAGCAACGTTGAACAACTACAGTTGCATGGCGTGCCAGAGTGACTCTTATTAATTTGAAGAAGCCATATATTATGATATCAAAACTTTCGACTCACTCTCACGTCCTGTATTCAAGTTTTACTGAAAATAATTCAACTTAAATTAAATTGTTAATATGTGAATTATTTATTAGTATTTGAAGAGGTAAAATAATTCTTTTCCAATCGATTCAATTTTATGTAAAAGAATATGTTTTTAAAGAGGTAAAAATAAGTAATTTTGAAATGTTTGGAGGGATCATTTATAAAAATTGTGTTAATTATTTTATTATCATTTTTTAGTATTTTGGCAATTGAGAAATCAAGTTAGGTACATGCGAGTACTATTTATATATGGAAAATGATACTTCTTTCATACCGCAATATTTTTCACATCTTAATTCACTCTACAATATCTTTATATCTATCTTTCATACGCTTAAAACGAAAAGCCTTTCATAAACTCTATCCTTACAATATCTTCATTATTGCACAAAATATCATTATTTTTAGGTCTGCATATACATAAAATCAGACTCATATTTTCGCTTTATAAAGATTTACAAAATTATCCCTCAAATTCATACTCATATATCCATATTTTCTAAAAAGGGTAATTTAATTCGTTCTAATACAACTAAGGTGAAAATATAACAACAAAAACAAGAACCCTACATACAAATTGATGGGAGATTTGGAAGGACGTATGCCTTGAAAAAATTCTTTAGAATAATATTGAATAGGTATATTTAAAAGTTGAAAGGAATGAGAGAGAGAGAGAGAAGCAGAAAAAGGATAAAAGAATTTGGAATTTAGCAGTAACATACCTTCCTGAATCACTCTTGCAAGATTTTGTTCTTTAGTATGTGCTACAAACAGGGGAGCTAGGCTCCTTTTTTGAGGTAGTGTTTTTGCCTCACTTTCTGTCTACTCCTTCCTCTCATCTTTCAATTTCATGTTCCTCTCTCTCTCTCTCTCTCTCTCTCTCTCTCTCAATTATAGATTTAACAGATGTCATGATGACACTTTTTAGTTTTACACTATTAGATTGTCCGTAGAATCTAGATTGATCAATATTTAAATGACCTGCTTAATGGATTCTTTATTTGTAAGTATATATTTAGGGGTTGTTTGTTACTATAGTAAGGAATCAAAATAGTATAAAAATGAAAATGGTGTATAGAATGAAAATTATGGTTCTCAAATAGTTGAATTATGATAAATTTTTAAATTTTTTGGAATCAAAGTTATAATAGAGTCATTCTAAACACATTATTATTTTGATTGTCATTACCCACCTTTAAAATTTGTCAACCAAACACCCCCTAAATTTGTAATGATATAAAATTATGGGATACATTTGATTTGGATATAGTATTATAGTTTGTTTTGTCTATGAATAAAGTAATATGAGAATCTGTTTGTTATGATTGAAAGTGAGGGATAATGAGAAATAATTGATGGTATTTTATACCCATAAAAATTGGAATTTATACTACGGACTCAGATATTTAACCAGGATCAACATAAATAATATGTATAAAAGTAAACATGATAGAAATTATTATATATCCCACTTTTCCAGTGTAACAGACGGCCTCTTATAATCTTGTTGCATGCATGTAGAACTTAAATTCATAGTACGATATTATGATGCCTTACATGCATATTTTTTACGAATGAATATTTTTATCTTACAAACCAAACATTCCCTCATTTCTCAGGACTTTGACCAATTCTAAATGATGGTAATATAAATTTGGAGTTGACTAGTTTATTATATTTGCAATATTGATGTAAAATCAAGTTATGGTGGATGAGGAATTAAAATAAAGAGAAATATTTTAGGATTCCAATGGTACAACTCTTGATGATGTCTCTGTGAGAAATGTTTTCTATACTTGGAGAATCGAGAAGAGAGTTGCGAAGTTTCCTGAGTTTTGGAGCCATCTTTCTATCGATGATTGTCATTTGAAATTTAAAATTTTTGAACATAAATAGAATTAAAATTCATAATTTTCAAATAACATATTTTGCTATATATTTTAAATTCTCCCAAATCAAAGCTAAGTATTTGAAATAAATAAATTTAAATACATAACCAAACACAGACTTACTTAAATTATGAAAAATCTTTACTTGAAAAACAAAAACGTGCCACTCAAGATCGTCGTACAGTTATTTTTTTAAAATAAAAAAGTTATCAATGTAAATATATCGTTGTTTTATTTATTTATTTATATCAAGCTCGCATAGCAGAATGCGCCATTTTTATAAAAAGTTACAAATGTGTGCCCCCTGACCACGTTCATAAATTGGAACAATGAAAACGAACAAGGGTGCAATTTCATAAATTGAAACAATGAAATATGAACAAATAAATTCGGATTAAAATACAAGAATGTGCATAATCCAATGATGAATATAACTACACTAAGCTGCAAAAAACTTACAAGTTATAGCTCATACCTGAAAGAAGTGGGACATCCTATTTATACAACAAAAATTCCATCTTCTCACGCTACCATATTGGGTGGCCCAACTGCATAATTTTCAACTGTCGAGTCAAAGTTGAAGCTTCTTGCGACGTCAAAGAAATGAGCCACTGCTTCTTCGGGAGTACCAACAAGAACACCATGGCCAAGGTTGAGAATGTGGCCCTTGGTCCCTGCACTATTTACAACCCTGAAATATCACAAAATGTTGTTAGCTCGGCAATCAAGCCATCAGCTAAAGAAGCGGTAAAATTTTGAGCCAGGCTCCAATGGCCTGAAAGTAGGATTGGGCCATGCCTACTGAAAAGGGGAAGAGAGAGGGGGAGGGGGGGGGGATATGCGGGTTTTGGAAAGAGGGGACGAGCTGAGATACAAAATGAGTCAATAGGGGGAGTACAATTATGTTATGGGGGTCTAATATTAACAAGTAGACATACATAAAAGGAGCTATTTCCCTAGACAGGCTTGAAGTAGTCTTAACATCAGCTACAATGACAATTTCTGATTTTGTTTAAGGTCTTTGCATAAATATAGTCAGATAGCAAAACATTGGCTCGTCGAATGGGTCTGGTTCGATTTCTGTTCATCAACTTCAGTGAATTAAAAAATTATTGAGTTTAATCGTTTATATGACAAACCTTTTAATCTCGTTGGTTATGGCGGGAAGAGGGGAAAATAGATAGGCAGGATCCACATTTCCTTGTATGCTAATATCACTTCCCAATCGCTTCCTTCCATCAGCCATATCCACTGTCCAGTCGAGCCCAATAACATCAACCCCGGTTCCTTTCATCCGTTCAAGAAGTCCACCATTTCCATTAATATAAAGTACAAGTGGTGTTTGAGGGCATTTCTTCTTAACTACCCTTATTATCTACAATCAGAAATGTGAAGGTGTTTACAAAGGTGAAGAAACTTGAGTTTACATTCACGTGGAAAACCTCCAAACAAATGCTCTGTAGCTACGGCAATATGTCATAGACAGCATCAAATACCATTAAAACAGAGTTATTGTGTCAAAGATATGCAAAATATATAGCCCGCGATTAGATATTTTTAGAGATGGATAAATTATTTAACCGCATCACCAACTTATTCATATAACAAAAGGTACGAACCAAAAAGTATCCAGCAATATTTACTTAACTAAAAGCACTTTTTTTTCCAGAAAATAGAAAAGGAAAAAGGGAAAATCAACAAGCAAAATGCAAGTCACCTCATTGATATAAGGCTTAGACCAGAGCTCCCACATATCAGGCGGCAACTGCCCACCCCAAGAATCAAATATTTGTATGCAATGAGCTCCAGACTCCACTTGGTAGACGATATACTCCGCTATCGCCTTCGTCAAATGAGATAGAAGACTCCTTAGCAAATCTGGTGCTGTGTGGCACATGCTCTTTATAGTTGTATATGTGCGAGTTGTCCCTCCTTCAACTATATAAGTAGCAATTGTCCAAGGAGCTCCCACAAAGCCCAGAACTGCAGCTTGTTCCCCTACCTAAAGGGAAAAATTAAAAGTAGTTTATTATGAGTAAATATAGATCCCAGAAATCATGAGTCCAAGGACAACAATTGTCATTATAGGTCATCAAGTTGGGGTTAGAGCGAGGATAACCTCTTTTCGCAAAATCCTAAGAGAATCTCCAACAAAATGTAGTTTCTCCAAATCAATCGGGTGTAATGCTTTCAAGTCCTCTTCGGAACGAATAGGAGACTGTATAACAGGACCCCGAACCTCTTCTATGTCAAAAGGAACACCAAATGCAGGTAGTGGAGTAAGTATGTCTGAGAATATAATAACCCCATCGGGTCTGAAAGCTTCCCAAGGCTGCAAAGAAATTTGTACAATGAGATCAGTTGTCTCTGATCTCTCTCTGAAGGATGGATATTTCTCTGCAAGCTTTCTATAAACAGCCATATACCTTCCTGCTTGACGCATCATCCATGCAGGAGGTCGGTTAACTGGTTCCCCTCTTGCAGCCTTGACCAAAAGAGGATCTGCTTCCATTTGAGTAATCAAAACAAATATATAATTCAGAACATTAGCAATAAAAAAGAAACGCAAGAAGCCTCTAACTTCACGGATTTGAACAACACCATTCCAGACACTAGGTTGATATGAATAGGTGGATATAAGCTATGGATTAGACATCCATCAATGTCATATTTTTAATTTATTCTTGAGTGATTTTGGTCAACTGAGATCCACTCCATATGGAGTCATCTGAAATTCTTCCTCCAAGTCCTTTCCTAAAATCAAACCCCTGAATTATTCATCAAAATGCAATCTTAAAACTCTATAAGACCATGTGAGAATCAAAACTTAGAAAGACAAGAAAAAACAAAAGGAGAACTCGACTTTGCGCGCCTCATGTCTCTAAGTTAGTCTAATCGTGGCCAGTATCTCAGAAGCTATTTAAAATACTACCAATGCTATTACAGAGCTTATCATACTCAATAATAAATGGACAACAAACAAGCGATTATTTCCTCGAGTTTCACATTATTCTAGCCACTAGAGGAATGCCTAAAAGCTAGAGCTTCCCACATTAATCATAAAGATCACTCTATATACTTAGCAAATATGAAAATTCCAATATATTCTCTACTATGCATAAATGCTTCTAGGTGAGTTTACAACAATAGTTCCTAAATGAGGACATCCCACTTCTGAATTTCAACATCAATCCATCTTGAAAAGTGAACAAAGAGCACTTATTTCACGCACACACAGCTCTCGCAGTTAGGCCAGAAAGTACCTGAAACAGAGGCACGAGGTGAAACGAATCTGCATGATTTCTTGTGGGAGAAAACAACTCCATTTGAAGCCGTAATTGGTACAAAACTCATGGGCGTAAACAAGCTCGATGATTTCCATCCCACGCCGCAGAAGGAACTGCACAAACAAGAAAATTTCATAGAAATTAGCATGATTTTACATGCTATAATTAAAGCAACGGATTAATTGAAATAGTAAATTGTATACTGACATTGAGAGCGCACAAACATGCCCGCTAATGGCCATCGAAATTAAGGATCCCTTATCTCTCTCAATTCTAAGTGGGTTCCTCTTCCTTCCCTTGTATTAAATCTGTTTATCAGGTAAAAGCAAACAACATATTGTGACATTGACTGTGAAAATAAACAGCGAAATTTCACAAACTACCAAGAGTCCAAACTTTGGGTGAGCATTCCGTGCGGCGAACCTAACCGAATTAGTTCCGTCGACCAAAAACAGCCATTTACAAAAATTACATGATATGTCAGCCACATTATGTATGCACTTCCAATTTTATTTCAGAACTAGTTGATTAATCGATGCAGAACATGGCAATTTTGACCTATTAACTTCATGAAATAGAAAATAGCAATCCAGAAATCAAAATAAAGCAAAAAAACATAGTGTTGATAGAACTGACCGCCGCGTGGAGAAGAGAGATGTCCTCCGGCCGGCGGCCGCTGCTGTGTTGATGGAATTGAATTAAGCCGTTGCTCGTCGTTATGGAGAAGAAGGGGAGTGGAGATTGGATAAGGATATGCCGGGTAAAATGGTAATTCTGCCATGCTAAGTGTCACTTATACATACTAATGGTATTAGTGACCCTTTCATCAGGTGGACGTGCCGGAGTGGTTATCGGGCATGACTAGAAATCATGTGGGCTTTGCCCGCGCAGGTTCGAATCCTGCCGTCCACGTTTTTACTTAGTTTTAAATTTATTTCATATTCGCCTTCTATTTTTTGTTAAATGAAACTATTTAATCCATATTTTGTCCTCTTAGGTTTGTAAACGAATAGAACACCCTAATTTTATATTTGTATTTGTATTTGAATAATAATCTAATCGAATTTAAATCATAAAATTTTGAATATGAATATAAAATTGAACAAAAAATATTTGACTCATTTACAGCTCTAGATTCGAGTGAGAATTTGAGAAATATGTGCATATGATATTTAAATTATCATCTAATAAGCTTACATCCTTAAAAGCAATAATAATAATTATTATTGGTTATATATTTCTAATGGTTTATAATCTTAAAACAATAATAATAATGATAATAATTATACTAACGATTATTATTATTATTATTATTAATATTTATAATATTATTTAATTGAATATTTATGAATATCGAATCAAATATCATAATTTTGTATTCGTATTTGAATAAGAATCGAATCGAATAATTGTAATTGAATTCTAATCATAAAATTTCAAATATGAACATCAAAATAGAATAAAAATATCGAATCGAACAAAAAATATTTGATCCATTTACAACCTAAGTCTTTCTACATTTGTGGTTGATTTATAGGTAAAGCTTTATTTTAAATCTTAAATTATAAAGTGTCCAATTTATGATCTACTTCTTTTATTTAAAATTTAATTTTACTCTTCTATCATAATTTCAAGACTTGAGTTTTTTTTATTCATTTCTAATTATACGAAATGCAGAGTTTTTCATATTGAATAACAAATCTTATCATGCTTTGAATTTATTTTATTTAAAAAAAATTAAGTTGAGACGATAATAACAAAATTAAATCTTAATCTAAAAAATATAATAAAATATAGATAAACACTTCAAAATTAACAACTTTAAACTAAAAATTCTCATACGAATTTCTTCCTAACATGGAAAAAATTTCTGAATTAATGGTGCTAATTCTCCAATATTTCTCGGGAAAAGGCCACCCGATAAAATAGTGAGAAAAGGATTAATGGTTACCAAATATCTTATAAAATTCTTTTCTGGGTCTTTTCTTATCTACCAAACGGGCCCCGAGGGTAGAGCTTGTGGTGTCTGATTTGGACACAAGAGTACGTATAACGTGATCATCTACTGCAAACAACTGGAAAAAAAAACCCACAAATATAATCAATTTTAAAATTAAAATCTCTGATTAAAAAGAATTAAATTAGAATACAACCTCAACATTTTCCAGATCAATTTGTTGTTCCTCAAGAAATCGAATTAATCTTTGGAAGCTCTCTTCTGTTGGACAATAATGGCCACTGTAAGCCTAGCAAAAACCAATAAACGTTGATTTTAATATATTTTCATTAATAAAAATGATCTAAAACTAATTAATTTATGAAAAAGTTACAAAATAAACATTAGTTACAAATGGATTCAGTACAAAAAAAAGTGCTTTTGTGAAAAAAAAAAAAAAAAGTGCTTCGCTGCAGATATTGTGAATCAATTTGTAAATATAGTGATTTTTTTGAATCAATATGTAAATCACCCTTAATTTATTATGAGGTGAAAAATATAATAAATTAGACCTTGAGAGTGCCGTCGGAGACAACTAATCGTCCGGCGGAAATGACGGTGGCTCCGGCTAGAAAACTGGAGTGCTGGAAAACCCCTTTATCCTTAATCCCAACAAACACTTTTCTTGAGGTGCTTAGGACATAAATATATTTCATCCCCATGGGTGTGTTCAAAAGTCCACCATTTTTTTTGTAAATAAGCTTCCCATTTTGTATGATCACTTCATATTCTTCCCTCTCTTTCTGCAGCAAAATAAAGAATTTAAAATAGACTTTTAATTAGAACCCTTAATTTGATGTTACTACTCTTTAATAATTTTCACTTTTTCCAATATTGGTCTTGAAAGATGAAAAATTGATTTCACATGTGGATAAATTATATTTAAACATTATCACCAATGGAATACTTTTTAAAACCAAATTGTGAAAGATTGAAATAAAAATTAGGGAAGAATGTTTTTTTTTTTCCTGAAGTTTACCTTTTTTTTATTTTGGTCCTACTAATTTTCAAATTTTGATTTTTTATTCAATAATTTTACCTCATTTTGATTTTGGTCATATTAACTTTAATTTTTTACTTTCGTCCAGTAAATTTACCTCTTTTTTTTGTCCTATAACTTTACCTCTTTTATACATGAATGGAGTGTCACAAGACCAAAATCAAAATTAGATAAAGTTACAGGACAAAAATTGAAAGTTAATAGGACCAAAATAAAAAAAAAACGTAAAATTACGAGACATAAATCAAAATTTAAAAATTAATAAGACCAAAATATAAAAGAGGTAAAGCTGCCGAACGAAAAAAATGATTTCCCTAAAAATTAATCCTTACAGGTCCAAGATATTGAATGTGTTGGCGTTGTAATTGATCTCTTGAACACTTCACCAGATCAATCTTTTTTCCATGTCCAAAATCGAGCCTAGAAAGAAATTAATTTAAGAAAAAAAAAAAGATTGATTAAGATTATATCGAAATCTCTAATAAATTTATTTTATTTTTTTTAATTTTGTAAAAGGAATATTTACCAGAAAAAGAATGATTGTTGGCTGTGGCTTTTCAGCCATGCATCATAGTAAAACTTCAAATTTTCTCCATAACGATGGAGTGGATCAATCTGTAGTGGGAAAAATTATTTTTACCATTTAATTTATAGCTAAATAAATTTTACAAGAAAATAGATAAAATTTGTTGGGAAAAATTGAATATGCGACATAAATAAAATCACATACAGCCTCTAACCAATGTTTGGTAGCTAGTAATTGAGCCCCGCTATCAATGGACAAACCCTTTCCAACCTGTGATTGATAACCCAAAATATCTCTTAAATACATTTGTATAAATCATCCTAATTCACATTTGATTTGATGTTCAAACTAATATTTAGCATGTGTTGCTTTACATTTATAATTATTAATCAAGACAGATGTAAGTACTTAAAGATCAAACTCAACTTGATCGAGCTGAAAATAAAGTTCAACTCGATTTGTTAACGATCTTAACTAGCCGAGCTACTCATTTATCAAATAAATAAGTGAATTGTGAACCTTGATAAGTTGAGCTCTCTAGCCGTTCCATTCAAATAATTACAACTCTAATCTAAGTCCAAATACATAAAACATTAAATTTGAACTTGTTCAAAAATTTAAAAAATAATTAAAAGCATGATATATGTATACCTTGGAGGCCAGGGGCAGAACCCTTTTCCAAAGCAATCCAATATTTTTGGGTTTGGAAAACGAAATAGAATCTTGATTCATTCCCTTCGATTGACAATTCAGCATTTTATTTTATATTTTTTTTATTCTTTTTTGCTTTCTTACTTAATTTTACTTATGTAGATCCATATATATATAAGAAGATAAATCGAAATCGAATGCAGAGAGACAAATTAATTAATGTTGATGGTATATTAATTAGATAATGCAAACTTCAAAAAAGAAAAATGGTGTACAATGTATGAGAGAACCTGATAATTTTAAGTCCATTAAATTGTTCAAAATTCTTGACGTTTTGATTTACTAGAAAGTTAATATACATAGTTGAATCATAAAAAAAATTTCTTAAAATATTATTTGTTAAATGGACAAAGTTTGAGTACATAAGTAAAAAAAAAAAAGGCTTCCATTTAATTTAAAAATAAAAAATATATTTATACGATTTCTTTTATTTAAAAAAAATGGACTCGCATAATTAGCATCTGAGTTTGAATAATAAAAAAATGTTTTCCGTTGCGGGGACTTGAACCCGGGTCTCTCGGGTGAGAGCCGAGTATCCTGACCAACTAGACTACAACGGATTTTCTATAAATTTGGCGTTATAACATTTTATCTTGGGTAACTTACATATAGGTTCAAAAAAGTCACTATATTTACAAATAGGTGATGTGCAAAAAGAAAAAAGTGCTTCTATGCAGAAAAAAATGTGTTTCTGTGCAAATATTTTGAACTTATTTGTAAATATAATGACTTTCTTGAACCTATATGTAAATGATCCTTTTATCTTAAGATCTTATTTGGTTCAATATATTAGATAAATAACTCAAGAAAGATTAATCAAGATTATAATCTAAATATTTTTATTTGTGAGATAAATAGTATGTTTGGACTGATGGATTAAGATAATTAGTAATATAAGATAATTTCATTTTAAATGTTTGGATTGTAAAGTTAAAAATATATAATTGACAATTTTGCCCTATGTATCATATACAAAAATAAAGTGAGTTATTTTTTTCAATATAAGAAAGATATTTTAATATAGATAAATTCAATAAATTATTATCATACATCTTCCCTAAGATAATATTATCTAACTTTCATAAATAACTAAATTTTAGTTTTGAAATTTTTATTAATCTTGAGCCTTTGTCCATTATACCAAACATTAAATTATATCAAATAATTTAATTTATCTTAGTTTATCTAACCAATCAAATAAGACCTAAGTCCCTTATATATCAAGTGCACCGTATAATTCAAGTGCAATATTAAAAAATTAAATTAATTATTACTAAAAAATCACACCTGTTATTATTAAAAACTTATTTTCAAAAAATGCATTTTTCAATAGTACATATGTAATTTTTCAATAATAATTAATTTAATTATTTATAAATATATTTGAATTGCACAGTGCACACTAAGTATTATTTTATAAATTGATTCTTTGAACAACTATTCTTCTCCACCGTCTTGTTATTTATTTGCACTGTTTCATTATAAAGAAGGAAATTGAAAATCTCAAATAGTTTGAAAGATTATTTCTACAAATCCATGAATATTTTTCATGTGCATAATAAAAGAAGGCAAAAACTTGTATTGTTGATGTGTATTTTAAAAAACATTAATGATTATATTAAAAGACAATAATTTATTTATATTTACTGTTTCACTAAAAAAAGTATTTAGTCTTGAATCCATCAAAGTGAATCAATCAAACTAGAAAACTAGTTCAATCTTGATGGAGCTCAAATTTTTGCACTCAAGCTCAATTCAATAACACACATTGATCATAATTCTGCATTTTATTATATTTATACATTAACAAAAATTCTTGTGCAACACAAATGTTCCTGAAATGGTTCTGTGATGATATTGTTGTATATATCATCCGTTCATAAGAGACTGTTTTGACATGATTAGAATTGAAGGGATAAAACACCACTTAAGTTCGATTGAGCTCGCGAGCCTAAAAAAACCACGTAAGACTAAGCTCGAGCTCAAGAAGTACTTGAATTGAAACTTAATCCACACCGCAGTAGAGAACAATCGACATATATAGTCAATGATACAACACTCTTTTCTTGAAAATAAGACATAAAACAACTGCCTACTTCACTTGGCCAACACAAAGAAAAACGAAGAAGCTTACTCGACTGCCAAAAAACGGATTCTTCATCACAAGGAAGGAGAATAGATGATTTGATTCTCTGTGAATTTAGGGATGTATTTAGAACATATTTACACGGAAAAACCACGGAAGGACAAATGCTATTACCAAACACGCCATTAAGAAGTTACATAGTGGCTGCCCGCGCAGGCACCTTCTGCTGCCATCCGATGCGCTAGCACCAGTCTCCCCCGATTGAGCCTCGCTCCACTCTTCCATGAAACCGATATCTCCAACACCTCCGATATTCTTTGCTGTTTGACTGCATATTTCACACAATCTGCAACCACAATTTGAAGCAAATTATATAAACAGACAAGAAAAGTTTCAGAGAGGAAAAAAAGTCTTATACCCTAAAATCAAGCCATGCAAATTTCATGTATGAGACGTGATAGTTTTGACTATTTTTGTGATACTCGAATTTTAAAAGTATTACAAAAACATGCAAGAGTATCATGTTCCATACATAGTCCGATGTAAGACTCCCTCTTCAAGTTTAATGGAGTTACTACGGGTGGCCTAAGTAAACAAGTCAAGAGTTAGCCTCCCCCAGGTATAAAACATAGAAGAGTAATTGGAGTTTAGCAAAATGAAGTCCATATGTGTAAAAGAATTTCCAGAGTCAAAAGTAGAGCCATGCAAGATTGTGTGACGTAAAAGAAGTCATATCGTCCTTTGGGAAACAACAAAGTAGAGAGTATGGTGCACAAAATCAAAGGATCCTGAAGAGGGCAACTGCCTGCTGACAATAAGGGGCGTGTGGGTTGAAGGATTTGAAATGAACTGATTCCAAAATCAATTCAAAAATCACCCAACATAAGTCCACAATGATTATTTTCATAACCAATCAAATTGTTATTGTAGATTTTGAATTCAACTTCAACCAACAAATCACAGAATCACCCCCTAAGTCCACAATGACTGATTTTCATAACCAATCAAACTGTTATTGTAGATTTTGAATTCAACTTTAACCAACAAATCACAGAATCACCCCCTATTAAAAGATAAATCGCGCCAAACGAAACACATATGTGATTCAATTAAAAGAAATGACAGCATTACAATTATTAATCTTCATGCCACGTATTGTACAATGTAATCTTTAACATTCTCACGGAGAAAATCCATGCAAGAAATTTTGTAACTGTGGACCAATAATACCCACAGCTGCAGAAGAATGATGAGATACTCAATTCAATTTCTTGGAGAGGATTCAATTTCACAAATCCAAACTCAATCCTTCTCTTACTTATTAGTAAGACTATAGTCTTGCAATAACTTATACATTCATCAAATAATGATCTTTTAGGATCAAAGTTATCAAAAATGATCATCAAGGAGACTAAAAACAACAACAAATAACCATACTTCTATATAATAAACAGAACAGAACTATTCACCAAACAATGGAATAGCTTTATATATATATATATATATATATATATCACAATGAAGATAATTTACCTGTTGCCCCTCACTCTAAACCAGGCCTCAGCACAGTGCAAATGTGCAACTCCCAGCTCCCCTTTACATCCACAGCCAAGCTCCATTAAAACAGCTGAAGTATTACCACTTTCCTTTGCATTCAAATGGCATATTCTACATACTCTCTGATTTTCCCCAACAAAACTATTGCAATCTATATCAATAACATGAGATGAACATTTATCTTTCTTATCCATTTTTGCTTCCTCGTCTTCCACAACACTCCTTTTCTTGGACGACCCATTCGAATCAGCAATTACATCGGAAATTGCAGTCCCTGAATTCCTCAAATTGTCGGCGGAATTCATTTCGCCCACTCTTTGATTAATTTCACCCAATTCCTGATCCATTTATCCTAATTACTTTTTCACAGAAAACCTCAGAACAAGAAATTCCAGCAATCACTGTATGCATACACGGATAATTACAGCTAATTTACTTGAAGAATTGAAACAGATGCGGAGAAATGAAAAGGCTACGCATAGGAAGAAGGTTATAAAGTTCCGTTACAAGCCATAAACTGTGACGAAAAGAAGGATGAGAAACAATGGCATCTGAGGAGGGATGTCAGAAATACGCTCATAAAATCGCCATCATTTACTACTTCTTCACCACCGGCAGTTGACAGTTGACTTCAGCCCTACCCCTCTCTCTCTCTCTCTCTCTCTACCTACTCTATTCTATTATTCAACTACTTCAGTTAACGGTGTATGCGTATATAGATATGGTGGCGTGTATGTAAATGCGACGACGGACGGCGGCCGGGCCTGCGGCCTCTCCGTAAACGGTACGGCCACGGCTTGTCCGATTGCGGAAGGAGATTCTCTCTCTCCTGACGCGAGTTTCGCCTGCTTCAATCGTCTCTCTCTCTACCCTTTATTTTTTTTTCCCTTGCCGTCCAATTTACTCTTTTCTTATGAAAATCATTTTTACTTGTGGTTATGGGATGATTTTTATTAATTTTATTAATCTCATCATTATTTTAAAATAATAAAGTAAAATACACTTATAAAAATTAATAAAATATTTTTCATTTAGTTTTTTATACTAAATTTTATTTTTTAATATATATTTCACTTTATATATAAAAATAATATTGTGAAGATGGGAATATTTTTTGACAAGAGCATGTTTTTAATTGGAAATTTTGAAAAAGTTGAGATTCCCAAACATGAATTACAAAGCCTTTTGTTTTTCTTTGTATTATTATTCTTTTATCATTAAAATTCATTTAATTAGGGATAACAGTGGATGAGATGGAAATGAGAAAAAGGTAAATGATCTAGTAATTTAGTAAATAATAAATTTGTGTTTAATTAAGAATAGAAAAATAGAGTTAAATGAAATTTTATATCAAATCATTATGATAGTTGTATATTTTATTAATGTTACTTCGTGTGATAATGATTGTAATAAAAATTAATGTGCTATTTTATTATTAATAGAGAAATAAAGTGAAATAATGTATTACTTATCATTAATAGAGAGAATAAAGCGAATGAAATAAAAGTAGGAGAAAGAATATATATATAGATGCAAAAGTGATATTGTGATTGCATTAAAATTTATGACAATAAAAATATATGTATAATAGATATGAATGAGTATTTAGATGAGACAGAGATTTTCATAAAAAATTGAATGGCATATAAAATGACTCATACACTTCCCATTGTTATTATTTATTAAAATCAGGTATAACCTTTAAATAAAATAATTAATACTTCCTTCAAATTTTAATGTGTGAAGTGGAAATAAAATTTAATGTGACTGATTGAATAAAGAAAGTACTTATTGATATTTGTGAATATGAGTTAAGTGGGGTATTTTATTTTTTTAAATGAGAAAACAATATTGAAAAGTCGAAAAAAAATATATAAACATAATAAAGGAATGAATGAAGTATAATTTAATCATACACCTATTTGGTTGGAGACTTTTGAAGGTGAGCAATGGTAATTAAAGTCATAGTGTGTGTTTGTAATAATTTTACTATAATTTTGATTCCTAAAAACCAAGGAATTAATCATAGTTCAGCTATATAAGAATTATAATTTTAATTTCATACTCTATTAATTCTTATGTCATTTTCATTCCTTACAATTATACTTAAACGACCGTAAAATAGTGAGTCTTTAAATTGAATACCGAATAAAAAAATAATAAGAGGGAATTGCACTTCTTTCTAAATTAGGGTAGGGCCGTCCTATTTTCTTGGAGGGATTTGGTATTAAAATAAGTTTAGCTCAGTAGAGTAGATAAGCAATAATTCAAATTAATTATTTAGGTAATTAAGTTTTCTCAATCACATTGAACATAATTTAGCTAGCGTGGTTCATTTCTTTTATAGGATTAGTCTTACATTCATCAGTTATACGGTGCAACTCAAAGTTCATTTTTTTTAAAGTTACACAAAATACTACTGAAAAGTTACACATATTATTACTGAAAAATGTATCTTTTATAGTATAACTTTTTAGTAATAATTTGTGCAACTTTTTAATAATAAATTATGTAACTTTTTAAAAATGAACTTGAGTTGCACTGTGTAACTGGTGCACATGAGACTTATTCTCATTTATACGGCTCACAAAGAAATTTGTGACATTTTATTTTTTTATAAGTTTTAAGTCAAAGCAAATTCAATATTGTAGGCTTTCAATTTTGGCTTAAATTTTCCAATAAATAAGGTCGGTCGTCATCATAAATGTTGGTAGAATTGGCCTAATGCCTAACTTGACATAACATAATTTTAATTTCTTATAATGTGAATTTAATGATTCACAAAAAGTCTATCTTAATATGATCGAACCTCAAATTTTATCAAAGACATCAATTATACTCAATCGGTGCACCCTAATTCAATATTATTATAACTAATAGTCAGTTTTTCTAATTTTATTTGACTTTAAAGATATTTCACATGAATTAAAAAGACCATTAATGACATTTAATTCTCATATATCAAAATTTAATTATGGATTATATGTATTAATGACCATGTAATAAAATAAAGTAATACATTACACATATATTTATTACTTTCTCCATCTCACATTTAATACTATAATTGTCTAAAAAAAATTGTCACACACCTAATGTTATATTTTAAAAAAAATATGCTTTTTAACTTTCACCTAATCTCACATAACTCATTATTTCCTTTCAAAAATTATTTTTATACAATAAATAATTCACATATTAAAATTAATATCGAACAATAAACGTAGCGATAAATATGAAATGGAGAAAATGTTATTTAATGAATTTTTTAAAATGACCTAAATTGAATAACAAAAAAATATTAATTTTGAAACTTGTTTTTATACTTTATAATTTATTTTTCATAAAGAATAAGTATTTAAGAAATTGTAGTAATTAGCCTGTTTTAGAATCATTATTGATGTTCCATTACTCTTGTGTCTTGACATCATACATTTTCTAAATTCAAATATGGCTTCTTATTCAGTTTTGAAAAATAATACTAATGAATGTGACACGTTTGAAGTCTACGACCGGCCCTAGGTAAACCACAATTTTCAATATCATTAAAGATTTTCTTCCCTCTATTTTTCTTACTTGTTAAAAGGTTTAATTAAGTCAAATATTGATAGTTTTACTGTTTAAAACTCCACTACTTAAAATTTGAAATGTTAAATTTATTATATAAAAAGAAAAATTTTATTTTCTCTTATAGCAATTCCATTTGTAACGGGCGATGGTTCTCTTCTGTAGAGATTGTGGTGCGGTTATGGAATGTAGTTCTAAATAATATCTCTTTAGTAGTGATTTATAATTTTAATTTATAGCAAGATGAAACGATACATTCGATGATAAAAAAAAAAAAAGTTTGAAAGTAAAGGTTCAACTACTACACTATAATAATGACAAATGGGCTGAAGTAAGCCAAAGACAAATTGACCAAATCTTACTTGAGATTAAAGATTAGGAGAAATCCACTTGTTAAGAATCTTATGACACAACAATTGTTGTCACTCGTTAAGAATCTTAGAGCTCATTTGGTTCGTAAGATAAAACTATCTATTCGTCGAAAACATGCATATTTTCGACAGATAGATAGTTTTATCTTACGAACCAAATGAGCCCTTAGGATACAATTATATATTATGAGCAACTTTTCTATTAGACTCCATTTGGATGGATAAATTTAAAAATGAATGAATTTAAAAAAAATACATGTAAGAAGACATATATTTTAAATCACGAATTGTAAAGAAATGGGAGAGAAGAGAAAAAGTAGAGGAAAAATAGAGATGGAAAGGGTAAAGAGGAGGGATTTCACAAATGACATGATTTTAATAAAAAAATAATTTTCCTCTATTTTGAACATAAACTCAAATTTAAATATTTGTAAATTCACCTAATCATAGTATTTACCTTTTTTTTTTTTCAAAAAACTTGCTTAATTCAGATCAATCCGACTAGAATCCGCTAGTTTTTATATTTCAACTATAATTTCATGTATTCTTTAAAAAAAATTATAATTCTTTGTCATTTTCTATTTGATATAGTTTTGTGTCCAATATATTAGTGAATCAAGTTTAAACACAAAATCAGACTTCACAAAACAATTTTATAAACTCAACATTAAAAAAAATAAAAAAAAATAAAGAGAATTCTCCAATCTATTTTTTAGTCCTTCAATCCGGTGGAATATAAATTGAAAGATGTACTCCAAAATAAACCACACTATTTTACTCGATATTAATATTACAAACCAATATTTTTTATATTTCTGTAAATGTTATGAAAGTATCGTATCTACTAAATATCAATATCGATAACCACAAAAAATAAATATATCATGTACTTTCATCTTTGACTACACCTAGAGACAATTTCATTTTTGATCAATTTAAAGACCCTACATATACTTCTCTTTTGGATTTTGCCCATTGAATGATATTGTCAAGCCTTGGCTGGTTGTTGGACAAACATTTCAGTCCCTCCCCTCCCACATGGGTGGGTCACAAAAAAAAAAAAAAAAATTTAATCGAGCTGATCTAAAATTATTCAAGACTGCTCAATTAAAAAAAAAATCAAAATAGATTTAAATTTAATCAAAATAAAATTTCAAATAAATATAATAATAAGTATCAAGCTAGAGTACTTTTAAGTCTCTGACTCGAGTTCAAAAGAATTTAGCTGACTCGAATTCAAATTTTTTAATCAAGCCAATTTCGAACTTGACATTACTCTAACTTGGCTTATTTAAAAGGCTTATGTAAAGGAGGATCATGTACAAAGGTAAATCCTTGGATCACACGTATTTATACGAGTAAGTGTGTGTGATTCAAGAATGGACCTCCACGGGACCCTCATATGGAAGAAGTGGTGATCCAAGATCTCATCCCCACTCCCTCCTCTCTGAGTCAACTCAAGAGTACAAAACACAAACCAAAATAACAACATGACATATGACTTGTTTG
>JAPKLY010000612.1:110595-124291 GCA_026898435.1 Prunella vulgaris | reverse complement strand
ATCCACCATTTGAAGTGCACACTACATAATTGCTTCTGTGTAAAGTTATGGATCAAATCTAAAAAGGTAATGCATATATTAACATAATGAGTCATCACTGAGTATCACAAAAAAAAATTAGGAAAATTTTGTCGTTAGCCTAAGAGCATCAGTTGTCAAGATAACGATATCCTTGCTGATCTACTCTTCCCTACTTCTTTTCCACATTTGGGATACTTAAAGATCGAATTGAACTCATAAAATAAGCATAACATCCTACAAATAGAATAGATGAACTTTTATACCTTCATTGTCATCAAATGCTTCGTCTTCATTGTTGGGTGGGACTCCATCTTCACGGGAATTATTTTCACTGACTGTGGTTTGTTTAACGGGTTTTCTACCTCTTCGTTTAGCCATTTAAGTTCTTCTGAAAGTAAAATTAGGGGTGAAAACAAATTACCTTAAGGCTAAATTATATGCAACACAAAACACATACAACAGCGTAAGACCTGATAATATCTGCAACGAAACTGGCACATTAAATCAGGAGAAAAGCAATCTATTGACTCTGCTTGTCAAATAATGCTCGGAAACGAAAAGAAAAAGAAAAAGCATTCAGCGCCAGGCTAAACTGAATTCTTATTCTACATCCGGTGCAAATATTTACATTTGAATTCGACGAGAAAAACTAAAAATAACTCATCAATTATCGAGGTTTTCCAACTATAAACTGTTTGTTCACTACTCATCAGGAAATTCAGAAAAAGCCCATGCAACACTTTTGTGCCCTAAATTCAGCATTTCTTAAATCTGTAGAACAGACATTTAAATTAAAAAATTGATATATATATAACATTAAACAATTTAAGACGTTAGCACACCGAGCCGGGAGCATGAGACTGAGTAATTAGACTACATACGAGAGCGTCGGAGAGGGAATTTCTGACAATTTTTGCTCAGAAACACGAAAATTAGAGCTACATAACAATTTCATAAACAGGGCTTGAATCTTGCAGTATATTTCATGGGCAAAACATAATGTCATGAAAAAATTGGGGGAAAGAATATACCTAATTGGAATTTGGAACCGATTGAATTTGCCACTTCGATTGTACAGGAAATTGGAGCTGGAATTGCAGTGCGTGAGTGTGAAAGGAGGGAAAACATGAAAGGTGAAACTCAAATGGAAATTCACAAAGATTAGAGCGCTTTTTCCCCTTTCCTTCAAATCATTCTTTTTTTAAAAATAAATAAAAAAATTGTTTTACACTTTCTACTTTAGTCCATTTTATTTATTTATATTTAAAAAATAATTTACAACATTTACCTTCAAATACAGAAGTAAAAATATTAAATAAAAAATATACAATTAAAATTAATTTGACCAAAATATTTCTACTTTTTCACTTTAATATTATTTGGTCTTTGTGAACGAAAACTAATAAGGATGGAGGAAGTAATATATAATTGACCAAATAACAAATTTATATTATAAAATTATTGAATAAAAATTTAACTATAGAAGAATTAATTAGGATACTTTACATATATGTTTAAAAAAATCACTATATTTACAATTAAATTTTGTGCAAAAAAAAAATGTGCTCCTATACAAAAAAAAATGTACATATGTGTAAATATTATTAACATATTTATAAATATAGTGATTTTTTTGAACTTACATCTAAATCACTCGTAACCACAAAGTGTACATACTAGTAATTTCCATACCAAAAAAAAAGGCCTCATTTCTTTGTTCATTTCTCCTAAATAATATGAATTAGTTTAGAAAAAATTACAAAACAGTTCAAAAAATTGACACTAATTATAATTAATTTTGTAAAAGAAAAATTATATTTTTGTACAAATACTATAAATTAATTTATAAATATAATATTTTTTGAATTAATATGCAAATGCTACTAAGTTTATATATATATAAAATAGATAAATTGAGGATATGACATAAAATTTAGTTTTGAGTAAGGTGGGCATAATAAATTTGAACAGAGGAGCATTAATACAACTTCCAATCCAATTTCATAACAATCAAACCAATCAAATCAGCCGTTGATCTACAATTTAACTAAATCGATCATCAATTTTGGATTGAATTGATTGAGCTAAAATTCATTTTGTTGCAGGTAAAAAGAAATGTTCATCATCTGATCTATGAGCTACTACACAAAATGAATCTGCATTTCATAAACTATAAGAAATAACATCAAACTAAAACAACGATTGCACATAACATTTTTCGATCGATCCCAGTTCATAAGACGATATCAAAACTCCAACTCGATCAAGAAACAAGACTAAAACTCGAGGTTTTAACCATCGTCCGTCTCACACGAGAGTCCGTCTCTTCCTACAGAACTGCAAATGCTGATTTCTATAACAAAACAATCTTGAAATAAATGTTTATGTACACTTGGATTAGGCTTTTTGCAGCTGGGAGGACCTAAGCATAAACAAGAAGAGTTCTTCTATTCTTGAGATGCTAAGTGCCGGTTTTTAAACTCTAACAACAGCTTCTAAAACACTTCTTTTAAAAGCTCTCTCTTACAGCTTTTGAAAAAAAAACTATTCTAGAAGCACTTTTGTAGAGTTTCAAAACAGACACTAAAGACACAGTATAGAAGCATCCATCATCTGGGGCCTGAAAGTTCTATAGCTTCTATAACAAAGGAAGATTCATCGCAAGCTTCGTTAAGATTCAACGAGAAACTAAATGTTCGACCTTGGCATAGGTCCACCCCACCATGCGATTCTGTATGCCCGTTTATCTGTTCCAAGATCCTCAATACTTGTGACATTTTAGGCCGCAGCTCGGGACTCGATTGTGTGCATTGTAGAGCCAGATCGACCGCCCTTTCTAACTCATCCGAGTTGAAACATCCCCTCAGATTTTTATCCACAAGCATTTCCAACTTCTTCTCTCCATATAGAGTTCTAACCTGCGTAATTCCAATGGCGAACTCAGGTTAGAGCTGTGCTTTGCATTTTAAGATGCAAGAATCTATATGAAATACCCCAAAAACACCCAAAGATCATAGAGATTCTTGCAAATGATTTGTATTAAAGGCAATGAAATAAAAGATGAAACACTAGAATGAGAAAAGGTGATCTTGATTGAGCGAAACGGCATATTGGCTTACCCAGTCGAGGATCATGCCTTTCTGGACCTGCCCATTAGCAGCATCCAACGCTTTGTGCCCTGTAATGAGTTCTAAAAGCAGTATGCCGAATCCAAAGACGTCGGTTTTCTCTGATGATTGGCCAGTCGAGAGATACTCGGGGGCAATATGTCCTATGGTACCCCGGACTGCAGTGGTTACGTGTGAATCTCGAGGATCCAAGAGCTTAGCTAGGCCGAAATCTCCCACAACAGCTTCAAAACTTTCGTCGAGCAAGATGTTTGCAGCTTTGACATCCCTATGAATTATTTTCGGGTTACATTGTTCGTGCAGGTACAGAAGACCACGAGACGCTCCAAGAGCAATCCACATACGCTTGCTCCAATCCAACGATGGCTTCTCCTGACTAGAATCTGTCGACCAAAAGTTGAATTATTTTAAAACTAAGACCAGAAGAAAAATTCGAGAGAGAGAGAGAGAGAGAGAGAGAGAGAGAGTAACCTCGCAATCGATCTGCAACACTTCCATTTGGCATATAAGGATAAACGAGCAATTTTTCCTCGGGGGTCATACAAAAGCCATACAAACGTAAAAGGTTTCGATGCAAAGCCAAGCCGATCATCTCAACTTCAGTCTGAAACTGAACTTCACCTGTGACACTTGGATCTTTTAGTCTCTTAACTGCTATCACTGTCCTGTTTGGAAGAACACCTTTATAGACAACCCCGAAGCCACCTTGTCCAAGAATGTTTTTGGGGTTGAAGTTACTCGTTGCTAGTTGTAACTCACGTAACGAAAATCTGTTTATGTGTCCAATATCGAACTCATGATCTTGCTGCACTGCAAATTAAAATATCAGGTTAGCTTCATCATCATCTTCACAGAAGTAGGAGATCAATTAGACGTACCGTATGATGTCATTAGAACACGAGATCTGTAATAATGCACCCAAATTACGAGCAGTAGGATGATTACAACGAAAGTGCAACTGACTCCTATTATAATAGCAACCACCAAATGATGATGATTGCTAGCTTTTGTGTATGGACTTGTTTCTGAAAGGAGGATCAATACAGGATAATTGTAAACTGTATTATTTTGATTGAATTATGGAAAAAAGGAAATATATAATACCATTCATTGGTCTTGGGACAGCCATGCATAATTGTGAGTTCGAAGAGCATAAGAAGATGTTCCCTGCAACACTGGAGCAAAAGAAGAATCGATTTCAAAACCGAACACTCTGGAAAACATTTTCACAAAACGAAAAAGTATCGTTTTCACACCATTTTATAAGCCATCATTTCTTGGTTATGCCCCTCTCTTTATTATGGTTTAACTCTTCAACCATTTCGCAATGACGACATTATAGAAATTTCTATTATACGAATTTTTTTTGCATATATTGAGAACACAAATCACTACACATAAAGAAAAGAAACAGATGGAGAACTCAAAAAATTGCTTAAGAACTTCACCTGTAGTCTTTAGCAAGTATGTTTGGAATTGGACCACTTAGGTTATTAAACGATAAGTCCCTGCAAAATTTTTTCGATTTATCAACATCAAATTTTCGAAACTCATATGCTATACTCATAGTATTAACTCGGGTTTTGGGTCAGAAAGCATACAAGACAGAAAGACCTGTAAGCGTAGCTACACCTTTAGGAATTCGTCCAGATAACTCGTTCTTGCTAAGCCTCCTGAGGAATTCATTACGAACAACAATCACGTACACAAGAATCACACGTGCTAAAATTAGAAGTCTTCACAAATGATGTTAATAGTCCTTACAAGTAACTGAGTCGAGTTAGGCGACCCAGAGAGCTCGGAATTTCACCACGAAACTTGTTACTGGAAAGATCGAGCGTTTGTAACTCAGAAAGCTTTCCAATTTCTGCGGGAACATCTCCAGACAACTTATTATTCTGTAATAGCCTGTGGATAATAGCACAAGAGAGTTTTAACATTATAAACACTACCTTTGCAATCTTTTTACATATGTTCTTACTAATGCCTCAGTGATATCATATCAAGATTCTCCATGGTAAAAAACCCAGAAAAAAGAATTTCAAACATTTTACCAGAAATCAAGAAACCAATCAAAAAATTAGAATAAAAATACCAAAAAACTTCAAACAACATTTTCCAGAAATCAAGAAACCAATCAAAAAATTAGAATAAAACTACCAAAAAACTTCAAACAACATTTTTACCAGAAATCAAGAAACCAATCATACACATAATGTTGAATAACATAAAAAAAGTGGACTTACATTGTCCGAAGATGAGTCAAATTCCCAATACTGGGTGAAAGGGTGCCAGATAATCCCATGCTAGGCATTTCTCTAACATACATTAGCAAAAAAACAGTGCAAATTCAGACAAAACTCAACATATACAGAGAAAAACAGAGATAAAACCCTAGAACATACTCACATAGAAATAACAAAGCTTTCTGGGGAGCAATTAATCATGTTCCAAGTACAAGGGTCAACAGAATTGATATCCCATCCATCAAGAACATGATTTTCATCTCTCATTTCTCTCTTTATTGACATCAGAGCAGCAACTGCTTACACCATGGAAAACCCCATATTCATTTTTTTCAAAAAAAAAACCCAATAATGGAAACAAAATTTACAAAAGAATGGTGGGATTACCTTCAAAGTTGACACCCTTTGGAGAAAGAAGGCTGTTAGAACAACCAACAATGGTCACTTGGAAGAAGATGAGAAGTGACAAAATGAGGTCTAATTCTTTCATCAGATCTCTTGGAATGAAATTTGCAGCTAAAGAAAATGTGTTTTCTTATCTTTTAGGGCAGAGTGGAAGAAGGGCTATGCCCCCATTTCCCTCTTTCGCAGGGCTCTTTCCCACAAGCCCCAACATGCACACTGTTCACGCTGAGCTCTATGAATATGAATAAAGAATTAAGGTCAAATTAATGTGATTTTCTCAAAGATCAAATTTTTATAATTTTTTTATCCTTAGTTTTCAGACTAGATTTAAGCAGTCGATTTAAAAATATTGTAGCTTTTACTTATTTGTTGGGTTTCAGGCTATTAAAAATATGATCTTGGAATCTTCAATAAACTTTTCGATTCCTTATGTTGGATAGCATTTTATAACCTTTTTTGTTTAATTTGTAATCTTTTAAACCAAACAAGTAGAATTTCGTTACAACTTTCAAAAGTTATTTAATCTATAGTTGGGCTGCTAACATGCGAACATCATTACACTCAAATAAAGGACAAAGATGATGTTTATGACATTCACATGAAACAAAGACTTCATCTTTTCCTATAGTGAGATACTGAGATTGTGAACAATAAATTGGAATTTAGATTGGATATATGTATATATATTTCTAATTTAAAATATATTAATAAAAAACAGGAGAAAAATAAACAAATATATTAATAAAAAATGTCATATGAGCATTTTGAATAAAAAAAATACTATCATGAACCACATGAAATGTATAGAGATAAAGAGAACTCACATCCCACTCAATTATAACACATTCAAATCTAAATAGTTCGACAATTATAAAAAAAAGTCTTCTTCAGAAAAAGAAGGTTATAGTTCTATAACAATTTAGTAGGTAAAAAATCGTGTAAAACGATTTTATAATGAATGAAATGGTTAATAACCACAAATTAGTACTCATTTTTATATAAACAATATTAAACACCATTTAAAAATTATATTCCTATGATATTATGAAACCGTTTCATGCAGAATTTACATTTTAATCAGTAATAGAGTATATTCAACTTGATTTGATCCCGGCATCCAAAACAACAAATAATAAATAAAAAAATATTAAAAATGGTTCTACAATTTTATCTGTGTCCAAATTTAATTTTTTATCCTTTTAATTTTTCAATTACAATTCTTTAATTATTAAAAATAATTCTAATTATAGAAAATGACCGTTTTTAATAACTACTCCCTCCATCCCAAAAGACATTGCATACTTTCTATTTTAATCTGTCCCACAAAAAGTTTGCATGTCTAAAAGTAGAAACTATTTATTAAACTCCACTCTCATAATACATATATAATATTCATAAAAATATAATTTTTATACTTTTTTTTTAAACTGTGTGCCCAAAAGACACCGCAATGTCTTCTGGGACGGAGGGAGTAAAAAAAAAAAAATTAAATTTTAACTTAAACAAAGTTTTAGACTTATTTCAAATATTTTCTAATAGTAAATTAATGTAATGGGAGCAAAAACGTCGAGTTCCTCAACTAGTGAAAGAATAATAAAAATGAAGATTTATGGGGAAATGAAAAGGAAATGTTTATTAAAATGTTTGATTACTACTACAACTGAGAAAAACGAACAAAAACTTTTGCAAGTCCCTTGAGATTTGGGCACTGTGGAGATTGTCCCCTTTGTCTTCTGAAACAGGACAACTAGAATATTATTCAATGCGGTGGGCCACACCCACCACTCATCTACACCAATCATATCCCACCGTCTGATCAATCTAACTAAATTCAATCACTAAATCAAATGCTTAATTCCCTTAGGGCACTCCCAATTGTTGGTGGCAAATTTGTCACAAAATTCACCTATTTGCTACAAAATTTGCCACCAATAGTAAAATCACTTCCAATTATGAAACTCAAATCTTAACTCAATTGGAATATTATTTAAGAATATTCCTACTTTAATAAGCAACATATAGTTGGACGTACGAAAATAGTAAAATGAGCAACTTATAATGAGACGGGGGAGTAAAATTTAATTTTTATTTTATTATTATATATGTATAACTAATTTTATAATTTAATATTCATATTTAATATTTAATTTTTAAATTATATTATATTATAAATACATTTAATATTAATATCTAGTATAAATATATATTATACTTACCTAAAAAATATATAATACATCACATAATATAATAAATATATAATTTATACAAATAAAATAATTAAAAAAAAGAAAAAAAAAAGAGAAAGGGTTTGCGTTAGGGAACAGTGTGTGGCAAATTTGTCACACACTGTTCATAGGTGGTATTTTGAGTCAAGAATTGCGTCCCCGTTGGATAATCAATTTGCGGCAATTTGCCGTTTGCCACGCTAATAGCGTCCGCGTTGGGACTGCTCTTAGTAGTGATTCGGCAAAGTTTTGTTTGAAAATAGTTTATATAAACTTATCTTCAGCAACTTTTAAAATATTAAATATTTAGTTAGGTGTATTAAAAGTTTTATAAAGTGTATCAAATTGTTGAGGTCAATTAAATTCTATATTGACCTCAACTTCTGATACACCTGATGCATATTTTGATACACTTAACTAAATATTTAATATTTTAAAATAATTTATTGATAAACTTATCATATATTATTTTAATACAGTAATGACTCTTCTGATTCAGATATACTTCATAAAAGGAAAATGATAAATTCTATAAGTTTTTAGCATTGTTATTTATATGTTGAATTCATTATAAATTTGAATTTTTATTATTAACTATTGATTCATTTGAAGAAAAAAAAAAGCTCATACTTCATAGAGAAGAAAATGTAACAGTTTGTGGGTCGAATAGTATTAGTATTGTTTCTAATATCATCATTTTTTAAGCCAAACTCAAACTAGTAAATGAGTAATAATATACCCACTCTTTTCATTCCAATTTAACTGTCAATTTTGAGTATTTTAAATAAATTTTAAGAAGTCATTTAACATCTATAATTATTTTTTTAGAATGATCAATATTATTCTTTTGGATATTTCACGTATAATAATGCATCTCAATAAAAGAAACATATCACAACAATTTAGAAAAGAGCAAGACTCTTGTGCACCAACTGCACCGTGCAACTCAAGTGTAGTTTTAAAAGTTGCACCATTTATTACTGAAAAATTATATCATTAAAAATTCATTTTTCAGTAATAACATGTAACTTTTTAAGAATGAACTAGAATTGCACAGTACACCTAATGCATATAAAACTAAGATTTTAGAAAATAGTAAAAAAATTATTTCTCTTAAGAATTTCGAAACAACTTTTTTTCTTTCTAAAAAGATATTTAAATTGAAATAAAATGAATATCTCTAGAAATGACTATGAAACGAGCAGACACTCGAAACCTGCTGCAAGCAGCAGGTTAGGACGGAGCGAAACAGAAATAGTACTCAAATTCGTCCCGTTTCATTAAGGGTACGTTTGTTTTGGGATTAAGGGGGTCATGGGAAGTCATGACTTTGAAATCCTGAGATGTGAAAACCTTGATGAATAGTAAAAGTGTGTGTTTGTTTTGAGATTTTAGTAGGGTAGGATGTTACTTTATGTCAAATCAAAGTGTGATAATGATTGATTTTATAGGTATAATAATAGGTATAATAGATATTTTTTGAGTGTTATGTTGGAAAGGGTAATAATAGGTTTAATAGGTATTTTTAGGTGTGGATTGAGTTTGGGATGTGAAATCCGGATGTTACATCCCAAACTCGTGTAGAGACGTGATCGCAAAGTCCTACGTCCATCCGTGCTAGTCCCAAAACAAACATACCCTAAGAGTCATGGGACGGGACAATCCAAATATCATGCCGTAATGGGTCCAGGCGGACCAAGACGGCCACTACTAAATATCCCTTGTAGAATTTGGTGGGGGGAAAATTTTGAAAATAGGACATCCAAATCTTGCGCGGCATAGAATTGCGTACTCTGGCTGGCACAATAATTGGTGTTGCTGTTGCTGTCGCTGTGTGATATTATTGGACAGCAAATTCTAAACAAAGGTTAGACATGTGTCGCAATCGAGAAAGAAAAAGAAAAAAATGATAATAAATAATGTGCAATATTATACATTATATATTATGAAATATGGATAATATTATTAATGCATAAACAGGAATAATAGATTTAGCTCTATTTGGGGTAGGGAGGACGACAACCTGGCCATAATAATAAAATGACGCCCTGCCACATGGGTGTAAGCGCCAGCTGGCGGTTGCCCCACCGTGATGGGCGGAGCCGGTGGTGGTTCACATGAAGGGTTGGACTTTTCAAAGTCACTCTTTATGAGCTCAACATTGGACTTCTTAAACTAATTCCACCTCTGTCAATGTTGAATCACGCGCCGTTGCGGGGTCGTATCAACAGCCCCGACAAAATGGTATCACACGAGCACCCATTTTGTCGGGCCGACGATACGAATCCCAATTTTACGAGAAGTGTAGATAGCTCTGAAATTATGTAACCCAAAAGTACAGTGCGATATTACTGCTTGATTCATACACATTTGAATGAGTAACATTTGGATGTCTACACCAGTAATAGTTTTCAGTGATCAACTAATATTTTTTTTAATAAAATAACTAATACCATAGTGCAATTAGTACACAGAAGTATAATGCTTGGACTACATACATGTGTTAAAACGAGATAGCAATACTGACCATAATGTACTTCACCTGAGATAACTATACAAGCTTAAAAACTAAAAACTTATGGAGAAAGCAAATAAGTGGAATAGATTACTTTGCATAATAAGCAACAATTTTCTTTCACAAATGTAAAGAGAAGCTACAACAAGTGGAACATAAACAGGAGAAGCAGATTAATATTTAAAAAAAAAAAAAGGAAAAAAGGAAGCGAACCCGCCATTTTGGTTCAGGGTGCTCGCTCTCCTTTGGGACAAATATCTATTCATACACTCGATATCTTTGCCTGTTGCGTTGCTTTCTTCTCAGTAACGAAACACATATACACAAAAAGAAGGATCTTCGCATTTCCTGCTCAGGGACGAAAAGGCGATTTCGCAAGAAAAGGGAAAATACAACAGTTGCTTGCCCATCCTTCTGTTTCTAGTGCTCATAAGCGCAGGAGATGCCATTTGATCCAGCTATCCCTCAATTAGAGGTGATTTAGGACCTGTTTGGGCTCTTTAACTCATTAAGTAACTAGTATTACTCACTGCTATCATATCTCACGTCATGCCTTCATACGATGCGAAGAACTGGAACCCCATTTGTCTTTTCACGTGATCTGGTATCAACTTGTTGATCAGATCTGGAGAGGCACCGGATAGCTATAACCAGGAAAGCAGAATAATAAGTTAAGTGGAGAGAGGAAGGGAGAATGTGAGAGAGAAGTGTTCCTGAACATGTATAGAAAGTTTCCATTCTATGTAGATTGCACATTTGTTTTCATTTAGGTTTTAATCACATAAATAATCATGACCTTTCCACATTTTGTAAATGAAAAAACATGAAAAGGTCGTAATTTAAAAAAAAATATTTAAAACCTTTCATTTATTTACTATTTAAGAGGGGAGAAAAAGGCGGATCAATATTGCAGATGTTCAGCTTGGTTAACATGAACAAATTTAACAAGCCTTAAATGATGCATACTTTTTTTTTTCTTTATTGATCGGACAAATGATGACTCAAACCCACGACCTCTCAATCATAGGTAGTGGAACTCTAACCACTTGAACTAAACCACTTTGTCCATTAAATGAGGTGTACTGATGATGAGGTGTCAATGATTTTCTTTGTACGTAAAATGAAGAAACAATTTATGCTTTCTTATAAAATATTCAAATTACTATTTCATTTTAACTTGCAAAGAAGATAACATACATACCTCCTGTTTGAAGTTAAATAGAGGTGGGAGTGGCCGACCATTTGGTAATCTAGCATTAGTTTCTCGAAGTTCGTCAAAGAAAGGATGTGCACATGCTTCAAGCTGCAAAATATTTATAAAGTGATATAGTTTAATAAATGAGTTAGTATGAAGTAAGAACCAGAGAATGTAACCTTAAAAAATATAAGTTCCCAAGTATCTCTGGGAAAGAAACTCACCGCAGTGCAACGGAGATTTGGAGAGTATTGCAGCAACCTGGAAGCAAGATCTATTGCTTCTGGTGGCATCCGTTTGTGAAACACCTGTGAGCATGAGTGTAAAAGTTCATTTTTAATGAAACACCTAGTACATTTTAATGAAATATACAAGTTTTTATCAAACAATTATCATTTTGATTACCTAGAAGAATTAAATGACATATTACAATTTTACCCCCTATTCACTTCACTATTCAATTTTTGTTTCCATTTCCAATACTATCAAATAAGATGGTAATTAGTTTATTGTATACCTTGTGCCAAGGGTGCGCCTTTATTTGAGGAAACCTGAAGTCATTGTAGTTTGGATTCATACAACGAATTTCCTCCCGTGTTGGAGTTCCAAGTACCTAGAGGAAATAAATGGAAAAATGTAAGCAATGCCTCTATAAATTACAACACTGATAGACAAAGATGACCAAATTTATTTACCTTAATGATTTCCACAAGCTGGCCCACAGCATTTTCCCCAGGAAACAAAGGCTGCATCACACAATATGTGAAGTTAAGTCAAAAGGAAAATGTGAACAATAACCACATAAAAGGACAGCAAGCAACTACTTAAACAATTATGCTGCTTACTTGGCCCAGAAGAAGCTCAGCAAGGACACAGCCGGCGGACCAGATATCAATCGAAGTAGTGTATTCAGTTGCACCAAAAATAAGTTCAGGTGCCCGATAAAATCGAGAGCAGATGTATGATATGTTCGCTTCACCTCTCACCTATTTTGAATATAAATTTATGTTATCATAAATACACTAGCAGCAGAACTGCAGTACTTCACTCAAAAGTCAGAAAATTCATAATGGATAGATATATAATTACTACTATTCTCCATTTTATCTCTACACCATCAAATGACAAAAGAAAAAGGCCCTATATGCATGGAACTAAAATAGGATCACTTACTAATACTTTTGCACTTCCAAAATCGCATATTTTAACCTGATGAGTAGCAGGGTCAACCTACAGGCATAGAAAGAAATATTATGAAAAGACAGTCCTCTAATAAAAATTTTCAGAGTACAATTTGATTCATGTATACCAAAACATTTTGAGGTTTCAAATCTCTGTGGCACACTCCAGCGACAGAATGCATGTAAGCCAACCCTCTGAAAATCTGCAAAACACATCCTTAAATATTGAAAACAGAGAAACCTAAAAGTTGAACACAGCTTATTAAGAAATATGTAACTTACCTGGTAAGTATAAAGTTTAACGTAGATAAGTGGCATTTTCTGGTTGGAATCACTATAATGCTTCAGAACACTATACATGCTTTCTGGAACATACTCCATAACTAAATTGAGAAAGAGCTCATTTTGGCTTGTGGTTGAAAAGAAACAGTGTTTCAAGGAGACAATGTTAGGGTGATCCATTGTCCGCATTAATTGCAGTTCACGGTTTTTGTATCTTCTGTCTTGCAAAACCTTTTTAATAGCCACAGTCTCTCCAGTTTCAATGCACTTCGCCTAAGTACAATGACACATAGCAAGCATGTTTTGTTGAAAAACGTAAAATTGATGAATATGGAACTATCACTAACAACAGATAGAAATAAGTACCTGGAACACAATACCAAATGAACCAGTCCCCACCACTCGCTCTGCCATGTAACTAACAGTCTGCATATTAAGGAAAACATGATAATATATATAATGCAGGAGATTTTCATCCTATATTGGAGAAAAGGAGAC
>JAPKLY010000612.1:49099-84655 GCA_026898435.1 Prunella vulgaris | reverse complement strand
CTCTCTCAATGCTATCAGATTAGTTTTTTTACTATATCACATGTGATTATCGATGTTAATGAGGCTTCAGCGTTGAAGAATTCGTCGAAAAAGCTATATATATCGTGGAAGGCTTCTACTAGTTGAGTTGTCTAAGGAAGCTGAATTAGGAAAAATTGTAGTATAATGATCATTTTTGTGTTATGATTCTTGATTTAATTGTAATATTCAGAATGTGATGGTTAATAGTATAAATTACAAAGTGGTGGTTGCAACAAATAATATCAACCCAGTGCACCTTACAAAATGAACACACTAATTACTACAAATTTAGGATTCCAACACCAATCTTAAAGAGAATAAACTCCAGCTTTTTAGTTCTAATTTGCTCGAAAAACCTCTGGAAAAACTATTGCAAAATCTTTTTAACCCTACTTTTGAAAAAAAAAATGTCCTAAAAATTTGGCAAAAATTAGTTAGCAAATCACCTCATAGCCGGTGTATCAAGATTCAAATCAAGCCAGAAGTATGTTCTCCATTTGTTTAAGTGAGATTTGATAAACTGGAATGAGGAAATAATGTGAATATTAAATCTACATTAAAATATGAGATGGAGTTGAAATTTCAACTTTATGTGAAATTAATATTTTTGAGTAATTATACTTTAATTATCTTATTACAAAATTATAGAAAATGGATAATATTATTTTACTGTTGTTAGTTAGTAAAATAACATTTTAATTTAAAATATAAGAGAAAATGATTAAATGTAAGAAAAGTAAGAGGAATTGAATGAATAAGTATATTGTAATGATGTGATTTTTTTAGATATGTAGGTGTGTAATAGAAGTGAATGCAAATTTAAATGAAAAAAATTGAATTTGTAAGTAAAAAACGAAAAGGTGAGATGGAGAAACCAAATCTTGAATTCCAATTTCACCAGTAGAAAGAGAACATGACTGCAAATATAAAAATATAAAGTGCATTAAAATCAGATGAAATTTTACTGTGTTTTTTTATTTCAGAGGGTTTTGAATTTTTTTTACTGTAAAATTTTTTGGTTTAGAATGTTATGTACTGTGAATTGTCTAGGTTTTGATTTTATTTTCAGAGGTTATGTATAATGGTATGTTGAGTGTTTTATACTATGTACAATTTTTATGGGCGCATGTACAATAACATATACAATATTTTTTAGGCGCATGTATATACAATATTTTTAGGGCTCATTTGGTTCGTAAGATAAAAGTATCTATCCGTCGAAAACATGCATGTTTTCGACGGATAGATATTTTTATCTTACGAATCAAATGAGTCCTTAGGTGTTTGTACAATTTTTTCTTCTATGTTTGATTTTACAAATTTTGAAATTTTAAAATTTCAGATTTCGAAGTCAACAAGGTGAGACTCATAACTTTTTTGCAAAAAATAGTACTTGCTGTCAGTTGACAGGTGATTTTTCTGCCGACAAAGTACAAATTGTATGTACTTGGAAGATGGGGCTTTTAGTGTATGGATTGGGGATTATGCTATATGAATTGTATGAACATGTAAATATTTCAATTTATATTTGAGCAATTTATGTTGGAAGAGTCTTGTAAAAATTAATATCTGATTAATGTGAAAATTATTTGAACTTCATATGATTAATTGACCTAATTATCTGATTGAATTTTAGGCATATTTACACTAAATTGATTTATTGAATTTGATTTTGAAAAGATGTAGTGTTTTTTTTATTCTATAGAAAATTAAGAATTTTAGAAGCAGAACTTGGAGAAATCGCGACGAGAGGAGTCAAGATCAGAAAAAATGGAAAAGAAATATTAAAAAGCCCAAAAGATCAAGGCCCAAATTAAGTCGTAGGCCCAAATTGTAGCTCGTTTGTTGATTAATTGAAAAGAATTAAAACGTAAAGCAGCCATTTGACAAAGAAATGAGCAGCAAGTGGCAGGCCCCACTAACCACATCAAATTGAAAAAGTCGCTTTTTTTGCTTTCAAATGTTGTGGGTATTCAATTTATGTTTTAATTTAATTTTTTTTATTTAATTTTTTTTGTGGTGGTTATTTTATTGATGCTGTGGGTATTCAACTTATTGTATTTGATTTATTGGTAGTATATATGTAATTATGACTGTTGTGTGAACATGATTAATGATTAAGTGTATGTTCTAAATAATTTCAGAGATGATACATTAGATTAAAATTCTCATCATCATACATTTGAACTTGAAACTGAATAACGAAAAATGGAGGATTAAGAAGAAAACTTAGTACGTATTGAGTTTAGGAGAACTTCACCGTTAGACTATATTACTCGAAAGAGAAATATTTTTCTTCATAGCTAGAACACAATGTATTCAACTCTCTTATTTTTTTCAATTCTATGAATCATTCTTTCTATTTTACGTTGTGGATTTCACGAGTTCTATAGATCTATAGAACTTGCACAATATAACACAATGCAAGTACACTATAATGTGAAAAGAATTAACTTGGTAGCCGGAGGTTGTCATCGTTGTTTTGCTTTGTACATTTTTTGGTCATTTTGTTTTTGTCTCAATATCTTGACGAGTTGGTCTCTAGTAAACTTATTTCACAACTAATATTGTTTAAAATTATGCATGAAATAAAAAAATCAAAATTATAAATTAGTTTCACAGTATGATCCATCATTCACACCCCAGTTCATCTAATTTGACTCCTCTGCTCCACTTTTTATATTACACAGCTCGGTGTTCACTTTCTGAATCTTTAATACATGAACTCAGAATTATGACGGTATATTGAATATATTACATATATTTTTTTTAAAATAATTATTATATATCTAGATTATAAAATATAAATGGAACACAATAAATAACATAATATAATTCTATTCATATTGATTTTGATCCATTGATTGATGAAAGACTTAAAAGCCAAGTCTTGCTTGCGTAGATTATAGGGTAAAAGATTCCTTAGATATGAATGGTGTTGGACTCTTGGGACAAAATAGATAATAAGGAAAAAAGACAAGTCTTGTGGAAATACTAAGGAATGAGTCACCGGAGTCCTTTTCCCTATAATGCGACTGTCTATTCTAATTACAAAATTGTTTGAGTGATTATAACTGTCTTCTGATTAATTTATTTTTTATATTTTTAAACACATAAGGAATGAGTCACCGGAGTCCTTTTCAAAGAGGAATGCGACAGTCTACACTAATATTATATCTTTTAAAGAAAAATGTATTGCCTTAGCATAAACTCTATCGGTCATAACCACAAACTATGCAATCAAAACTTAGCCTATTGCCATCCTTTTGTGCAAAAAATATCCAGGCGGCGTCAGACTAAAGACAACACCTTGTGGAAATAAATAAGGAATATGTAAGCGAGTCTTCGCTAATTATTATGTACTGACGAGAAACTGGACTAATTCAAGCTCCATCTGCAGTTGGATTGGCGTCACATGCGGCCACTCTTTATATTTCACAGCTCGGTGTTTACTTTCTGAATCTTTAATACATAAACCCAGAATTATGATGGTTTGTTGGATATATTATTTTTAAATTAAAAAAAATGTATTTGTTATATATTCAAATTATAAAATATAAATGGAACACAATAAATAACATAATATAATTCTATTCATATTGATTTCGATCAATTGATTGGTGAAAGACTTAAAAGCCAAGTCTTGCTTGCACAGATTATTGGGTAAAAGATTCCTTTAGAAATGAATGGCGTTGGACTCTTGGGACCAAATAGATAATAAGGAAAAAAGACAAGTCTTATGGAAATACTAAGGAATGAGACACCGGAGTCCTTTTCAATGCTTTAAAATCCTTTGTATAATGGAGGGGTGGAGGAAAATGGTTTTTCAGAACCATAAGTTAAGAGAAATGGTAAAATAAGAATTTTACTTTTCTGGACTTATAAGCAAAATAAGGGTAATATTTTTTTACTTGGAAAAATAAGAACAATAATTTTTTCAGATTGACAATTTAAGAAACACAACTTTTAAAAGTTGCAAATTAAGGACAAAGGGCCAATTTTGGCCAGAATTCTGGCCAATTGGCCCAATTTACATTGATTCAGACTGAATTATCCTCAATTTATCACATTTTAAAGTTATGGTCCTCATTTTGCCACATTCCTTAAGTTACAATCCTAAAAACTAATTTTTCCGGGGTGGATATTATAATTATCTAATATTATATCTTTTCAAAAAAAGTGTATTGCCATAGCATAAACTTCATCAGTCATAACAACAAACTATGCAATCAAGACTTAGCCTATTGTCATCTTTTTGTGTACAAAATATCTTGGCAGCATCAAAATAAAGACAACGCCTTGTGGAAATAAATAAGGAATATGTGAGCGAGTCTAAAACTGGATTTAAGATTTATTATTTATTGTATCAATAAAATAATTTAATTGTAATGGATTGAAATGTAATTCTAATATAATTTATGTTTAATTATAAATTATTTAAAAAAATCTGTTATTTTTTTAACTTAATGAAATTTATTTTTTTAATCATAAAAAAAAGTTATGCTCACTTGTAATACCATGGGCTAACTCCTATTCCACGAGATTATGTGAAAATAATTAGTGCTAATTCTATGTGGATTTGTGGACTAATTCCATATTTTTGGGTTTTAAAATATTAATTGTTCACATTCTTGCTTTAATTTTAGTAATTGTTTGTTAAACTTGTTGATCAATTGGCAGTAAAATCGTTCTTGTTTCATTTCGTAGTAAACAATCAAGTGAGATGACATCGTACAGAGCTAGGACCTTATTGTGCTAGTTCACCTCATGTATCGATATTTAATTTGGTAAATTGCCTAAATACTACAACTACCCCGTACATTTGTAAAATTAGTCGAAATTTAGTTTTAAGGCTCCATTTGGATGGGTGGATTTGAAATCCGTAGATTTCACACACAAATAATCACTCTCTCCATTAATTTACTAATAGTTAGATTCGAATTATGATTAATATGGAGGAATTCTAAATCCTCTTCAAAACCATGTCAATTGAAATTCTTCATCTCTCTCCATTTCCATCTCTCTTTGCTTTTTCTCTTCTGCCCCATCTCTTTATAATTCTTAACTTGAAACATATGCTTTCTGACGTGTTTTTTTTTTTTAAATCCATTCATTTTCAAGACTATTCATCCAAATTGAGTTTTTAAGAGATTTTGCTATCATAAGTAGGATACAATATTAATAAAGCATAAGTAGGCAAAATAATTTGCAACTATGCGGGAGATTTTGATTTTTAATTTTATTTTTCAAAATTTTAATTTTTATATAATTATTTCACTATCATTTTCAAAATTTGACCATTCACACCTTCATCCCCCGACTCCAAATTCTTTATATGTTGCATTTATATTCATATAAATTATCACTTGACTGCGAATTTCTAAAAAGCAGCCATGGAGAAAAAAAGTTATTACTTTTGTGCATTTGGTCTGCTATTAGTATTATTATCCTTCCAAATGCCTTTTGCAGCCAACCTCACCACTGATGAATCTGCTCTTCTTTCATTGAAACAGTCTCTCCTCACTAATAATAATAATTATGTACTCACGAGAAATTGGACTAATTCAAGCTCCGTCTGCAGTTGGAATGGCGTCACTTGCGGCCTGCACCACCACAGAGTGACGACACTAAATATTTCGCGGATGGGTCTCTCCGGCACTATTCCACCACAGCTGGGAAACCTCTCCTTCCTTGTTTCTCTCAATCTCCGGTTCAACTCTTTCAGTGGCAGTTTGCCTGTGGAGTTATCTCTCCTTCACCGGTTGAAGTTTATTTCTGTGGCATACAACAAGTTTGAGGGAGAGATTCCACCATGGTTGGGGCATCTACCTAAACTTGAGTACATTGATCTGTCACTTAACAACTTCAGAGGGGCTATACCATCCGCCATATTCAACATATCCACATTGCGAAAGCTGGATTTGTCATTTAATGCATTGAGTGGTAGTCTACCAACTGACATGGGGAAAAATGTTTTTTTAGGACCGTAATTATAGGGTAGTTGGAAAAGTAGGACAATATATTTTCGGACTTGGAAAAGTAGGACAATATGTTTTCAAATTTGGAAAAGTAGAACAATATGTTTTCAGGCTTGGAAAAGTAGGACAATAACTTTGGAAAAGTAGGAAAAGTAGGACAATAACTTTTGGAAAAGTAGGACAATAACTTTGAAAAATTGGCCTAGATTTACAACTTTTCAAAGTTATTGTCCTACTTTTCCAAAGTTATTGTCCTACTTTTCCAAGCATGAAAACATATTGTCCTACTTTTCCAAGCCTGAAAACATATTGTCCTTAAATTACAACTACCCTATAATTACGGTCCTAAAAAAACATTTTTCCCAACTGACATGTGCCGCAATCTTCCATTACTCGAAAATATTTACCTATTTATTAATCAGCTGAGCGGTGAAATTCTGTCAAATCTATCTCAGTGTCAACAACTTCAATTCCTGGCCCTGTCTTCCAATTCATTCACAGGACAGATACCCCCTGCAATGGGGAAATTAACATCTCTTCAAGAATTGGAACTTGAGGAAAACTATTTACATGGTATATATTTTATTCCAAGCTCAATTTAATATTTATTATTTCAGAAATATTTAACCATTTTCGATCTACACAGGCGTTATACCAAAAGAGATGGGCAATCTTCACAGCTTGGTTAACCTTCATATCGCAAGCAATCAAATTAGTGGTGCACTGCCCATCAATATTTTTTCCAATATGTCTTCCTTGCAATCTTTAGATCTACAGGGAAATAAACTGAGTGGGCCCCTCTCAAGAGATATTGGAAATCTTACAATGCTAAAGTTCTCTCAAACAACAGTTTCACCGGTAATATATATATATATATATATATATATATTGAGTATTATTATATTCTCTTTTCTCTAGCTAGCTAGTCTCGTATTGCAATGCTTGTTGTTACTCATTGCAGGTGTTTTGTCCATACAAATTGGACAATTACATCAACTGAAATTAATACTGACATATATAAGAGGTGGGGTAAAAAAAGAAAAAATGTAATTATAGATTTTGACATTAAGACTCCATTTGGATGAGTGAATTTGAAATCCGTGGATTTCACATACAAATAATAAAACAAGAGATTTATTCAACACATCCGCATTGCGAACGCTATCATTGGGGACAAAATGTATTGAGTGGTAGTCTACCAACTAACATGTGCCGTAATCTTCCATTACTAGGAGATATTAGCATATTTAAAAATCAGCTGAGCCGCGAAATTCCATCAAATCTATATCATTGTCAACAACTAAATCGCGTGTTCTTGTCTTTCAATTCATTCACAGGACAAATACCCGCTGCATTGGGGAAATTAACATCCCTTCAGATTTTATATCTCGGGATAAACTATTTAAATGGTATATACTTTATTCCAAGTTCCATTTAATATTAATTAGTTCAAAAATATTTAACCATTTTCGATTGATCTACACAGGTGATATACCAAAGGAGATGGGCAATCTTCACAACTTGGTTGAGTTTGATATCAGAAGAAATCAAATTAGTGGTGCACTGCCCATCAATATTATTTCCAATATGTCTTCCTTGGAACGTTTAAGTCTAGTGGGAAACAAACTGAGTGGGCCCCTCTCAGTAGATATTGGAAATCTTACAACGATAAAATACTTGGAACTCTCAAACAACAGCTTCATCGGTACTATATATATATTTTGGAGTATGATTATTCTCTTTCTCTAGCTAGCTAGTCTCGTATTGTTGTTACTCATTGCAGGTGTTTTGTCCACGGAAGAATTATAGATTTTGACATCAAATTGTAAAAGAAAAAAAATTGGACAATTGTAAAAGAAAAAAAATTGTAATTATAGATTTTGACATCAAATTATACCGGAAGCAATCAAATTACTGGTATCAATATTACTTCCATATGCAAAATATACTAGAATCTCTCATATAACAGCTTCGCAAGCACTATATTATATATTCTCTTTTCTCTAGCTAGCTGGTCTTGTATTGCAATGCCTGTTGTTTTACTCATTTCACGTGTTTTAGCCATGGAAATTGCATCAATTACTGGTGTAAGGGGTGTGGTAAAAGAAGAAATTTTGTACTTATAGATTTTGACATTAAGATTGAATGCAAAGATCAACAAAAGGCCCGTTCATATGTTTACCATCACAAGACAAATTAAAATATTGAACTTGATATAGCTAAAATTAAATTTGCATGATGTCCAAAAGATGGTTATGATCTCTGCAATTACATGTGTAAAGTTAGATAAATAATAAAAGAAGAGATTAATTAAGGAATTAACCACCAATATTATTCATGCATGCAGGGGCTATTCCACCACAGCTAGGAAACCTCACCTTGCTGGATACTCTTGATCTCAGGCACAATTCATTCACGGAACAGATACCCCCTGCTTTGTGGAAATTAACATCTCTTCAATATTTATATCTTGGGAGAAACTATTGAAATGGTATATATTTTATGTGCTCCATTTAATATTAATGCAAGTTCAAATATATTTAACATTTCCCTACACAGGTGTTATACCAAAGAATATCGGAAATCTTACAATGCTATTTTATTTGGATCTGTCGGACAACGGCTTCACAGGTGCATTTTCTCTACAATAATATTAATAATAATAGTAAAAGTTAATGAGGTTCCTACTTCATCACCAACCGTACGTGCTTCTAGTGTTCATTTACATACATATTATTAAGAAAATTAAATAAATAAATTGATTAATAATTTTATGTGCCCACCATTGTAATCTGAACTTTATCTCCATTGGGAATCTTTCAAAAATGCAATATATATCACTCCATTCCAATAAAATTAGTGGACAGATTTCATCATCCATTTACAACTTGACATATCTCTTCAATATCTCCATCTCTCAAATAATTATTTGTAAGGCACTATTCCTCAATGTTTAGAAAAATTTACCCCATATTTATATTCATACAATTATCATACTTGACTCCGAATTTTTAATAAGCAGTAGCCATGGAGAAAACAAGTCATTACTTTTTAGCATTTGCTCTCCTACCATTATATATATTGGAGTATTATTCTCAAATATTTTAAATTACATAAACTTTAATTCTCTTTTCCCCTGTCATGTATCGCAATACTTTGTTGTTGCTCATTAATTGTTAGAAAAATTTTCTCCCAATTTATTATTAGGGAAAACAAAATTAGATTACTGATATAAGAGGTGTAGTAGAAGAATGACTAGCAATTCTATGGTTAGCTACTTTATCAATTTTTTAAGTTTTGCTATTTTAGGACAAATCAGCCCTAAAGCAACAAATTATTTTAGGACAAATCAGCCCTCAATCATTTCGTATAATTTCCTTAAGTGCACGTTGATGTTAATGTGTGGACGTTTCTTGGAATGTATTTTGTATTTTAATATTTTATTGTCATGTTTTTGGATTCTTGGGATAGTTTGGAATCCCTACAAAGGCTTGCTTGATTTAATACTCTCCCGTCCACGAAAAATACGCTCATATATTAAAACGTGGTTTAATGCAATATATTGGAATTATTATGAATTTTTCCTCCATTTCTATTTAATTGATTAATTTATTGGTAATTAACGGTACCAACGTTGATTAAAACACAAACCAAACGATAAAAAATTGTGCATGCATGATGTTAAGAAATAGAAGGCTAACAAATTTTGGTATGTCAAATTATTAGTTATGTTCACATTAACCAATACCATATGTGAGATCGATATTCAATTAATTTATTTTATATCCTATTTATTAGTTACTTGATTCCATGCTTCATTTAATATCTATCTTCAGGGTAAATTGTACAAATGATTCCATGAGAATTTGTGCTCATGAATTTGGTCCTTTTTAAAACATGAATGATCCCAAAAAAAAATTTCATTAAAACTTATAGATTAATGTGGGACCAAATCTGTTTACTTTAATACAATTTCTAATTGGACCATATGTGCAATTTTTTTAACGAGTGGGACTAAAAATGCTAAAAGAAGGACCAAAAAAGAACGTGTGACTAGATTTGTTAAGGAAAAATTCTCATGGGACCAAAAGTACTATTTAGCCTCTATCTTCATAATGCATCTTAACGTTTTTTACACAACTAGGTTGATCGAATGACCGGTACACTCCCATTCAAAATATTGAAAATCTTACAATGCTAATATTAACTTTTTAAGGTTTTATGTACCTACCATTGGAGAATCTAAAGCATTATGCTTGAATTGGTTTGTCAGAAAACGTGCTTCACAAGTCCATTTTCTCTGCAATATTAATAGTAGTAAAAATAATAATAGTTATATACAAAATTCTCTAGCGTTTAAGTTTGCTTTATTTAAGTTCAATTTTTTGTACCCAAACTGTAGATTAATTATTTCGGATAATTAAGAACGAAAAATGTAAATGAGACCGAGATTTGTCTATTCTTCTATTGCAACGTCTATGTGTTCGTTCTTTTATCCACGGGGAAGTTAACATCTCTTCAAATATTACTACTTGGGGAAAACTATTTTAACGGTATTCTAATCAGTTTATTTTATGGCCTATTTCTTAGTTACTTGATTTCATGCTTCATTTAATATCTAACTTCATAAATCATCTTAACGTTTTCTACACAGGTACAATACCAAAGGAAATAAGCAATCTTCACCACTTAAATTATCTTGTTATAGAAAGCAATCAAATTACTGGTACACTCCCCCATCACAATATTGGAAATCATACAATTAATGCTAATATCACCTTTTCAAGGTGATCTATGTTGAAAATCTAAACCTTGTTCGTCTTTCAGGTATAATACCTCTCTCCATTGGGAATTTTTCAAATATTGAATCTATATCACTCCATTCCAACAAAATTAGTGGAGAGATTCCATTGTCCATTTGCAACTTGACATATCTTGGATATCTTCATCTCTCTAATAACTATTTGAAAGGCATAATTCCTCAATGTTTAAGAAATTTTACCCCATATTTGGAGGTCTTGCATTTAAAGCAAAATCGTCTTCACGGTCCCATTCCCTTAACATTTATAGAGAATTGCACCCTTCAGTCTCTTAACTTCAATGGCAACCAATTTGGAGGTACGCTGCCTCGAACCCTTCTCAATTGTTGAAATCTTGAAGTTCTCGACATTGGAAACAATGAAATAAGAGACACATTTCCCTTTTGGATGGAGAGTCTCCACACGCTTCGAGTCCTTGTCTTGAGGTCCAATAGATTTTATGGCACCCTACTTCCCCCAGCTTCAAAGACCAACTCCCCATTTCCGATCTTGCAAGTTTTCGACATAGCTCAGAATTCATTTACTGGACCTTTGCCCGATCGATATTTCAAGAGTTTTAGAGCCATGATAGATGTAAAGGAAAACATTACCAACAATGATAATTGGTTCAATTATTATGAGGAGTCAATGGAATTCGTTTTCAAAGGGTTGGAGCAACACGTGGAGAGAATCTTGACAACCTTCACAACCATCGACATGTCGAACAACCTTTTCTCCAGTAGCATTCTGGTGTCCATCGGAAAGCTTAATTCTTTGAGGTACTTAAATTTGTCTCGTAATGATCTGATAGGGCATATCTCTCCCTCTCTGGGGAATATGGCTATGCTTGAATCCTTGGATCTATCCTCAAACAAATTGGATGGCGAAATTCCGATGCAATTGACGGACCTGACATTTCTTGCCGTGTTAAATCTTTCGATAAACAATCTTGTGGGGAGAATACCTAGGTCTCATCAGTTCAACACATTTGAGAATGACTCGTATGTTGGAAACAGAGGACTCTGTGGACCCCCATTGACGAATAGATGTGAAGATGAAGAGAACTCGGACCAAGATGATGATGAGGATGATGGGGATGATTTTTTTGATGGGTTCACTTGGCAAGTTGTTGCTTTGGGGTATGAATGTGGGTTTGCAATTGGAGTTGGCATGGGGTATTTTGCGCTCCGTTATTGATGGCCTAAATGGATAATATAATCATTTTTTGGTACGAAATACAAGATAAAGAGAAGTAGAAGAATAAGAAGATGAAGAAATGTAAGAACTCGATGAGATGTGAAATATATTGGCATCAATGTTGAAAGATTATATGTTTTCAGAATAAAATTGGAACACTATATGTATACACACACGTGTTGGGCTTCATGTACTGTGATCAATACATGTGTTTCTTACATTTATTCGCAACCATGGATTGCTTAATCTTTATTCAGCTATACATTTGATCAATTTCACGTTGACGGGTCCTGTGTAAGATGGTATTATACATGAAATTTATTTTAACTTAATTTTTTTTTATAAGATTAATTTCATAAATTTATAATATTTAGGTCTAATATCTATTTAATCTCGATTTTTTATTTTTGTAAAAGTTGTCATCCATAGGCATAAACGTCGTAAATGTATATAAGATCAATATCTTCTATTGATAAACTTAAGCTGAATGAAATCATTCTATAATGTGAGCTTATTAGTAATATTTTTGAAAGGGCACTCAATGCCCATAAAGTGTACAGGCCCAAGAAGTCCAAGTCCAACAGATGACGAGCCTGTACAAGCCCAATAAGCTAACAACCAAAATTTGTATGATATTAGTCGAAAAATAAAATCTCTTTTTAAATAACCAACGTAACGTAAAATATTGTCCAATATTATTTCATTCATTTATTTTGTCTTATTGTCCCTATATATTATCACTGTTTATATGGATGAGTATTATTTGTCAGCTTATTAATATATTTTTGCAATTAAAGTTAATTTCTGCAAAACTCAAATAGTACTTTTGTTGTTGTTATATAATAATATTATTAAATTATAATATTTTTTATCAGGCAAGTGACACTATTCAAAATACAAAATGTAAACAGATTTACGGTAAAATTGGTTGATTTTTATGTATCAATCAACAAAAATGTAATTTAGCATAATATGCATATATATAAGGTGGTGCTATTTGTCCACAATGTAGACGTCCATGATGTGGCATTTATGTAATAATAAAGTTTTTCTCAAAGCTAAATGCCCAATATACCCCTTATGTCAATTGAAAATTTTCGCCCAAAATTTTCGATTGATTTCAAATTCAAATGTTGGCTTTCTCTCTCTCCATTTAATAATTATTTCTCTCTCTTCATTTGATATTTCCCAAAACCAAATCAGTTACTAACAATTATTTATCACTAACAATTATTCATAATTCTAACAATTATTTATCACTAACAATTATTTATTAGACATATCACTAATTGTTAGACATATCACTAACAATCATATTTATATGTGGATTGCCATTAATTATATAAAATTATCTACATATAATTATAATATTTGTATAATATATATACATACTTAATAATCTAAAATCAAAATTGAGATATTTTAGACTTGAGAATTATGAATAACTGTTCGTTAAAGAAACATATTCATATTTATATTTCAAATTATGATATATTATGATATATTAAGTGAATATATTTTTTTAATTTTTTATTATGAATGAATTTAGATTAGTATATTATGATATATTTATATATTATGAATGGATTTAGATTATTATATTATGATATATTTATATATTATGAATGAATTTAGATTAGTATATTATGATATATTTATATATTATGAATGAATTTAGATTAGTATATTTCGTATTTTATATTTATATATTATGAAGGAAATATTAAAATTTAAGTCCATATTGATTAATTAATTGTTATTAGTTTTTCTATTAAGAATAATAATAATGATGATTTATAAGTGATATTTATATTGTTTAAGTATTTTACACTATGAAGATTAGTAATTCAAGGAAATATTATGAAATAACCTAATAGTATTACTATTTTGTGAGGATGATACTAGGAAATAATCTAATAGTATGTAATACTAGACTGAGTAGTTCCTAATACTATCCTCACAAAAGAGTGATACCATTAGAATCCCAACATCAATACTTGTAAATAGAATTACTAAATAATTAATCAAATTGATAATCACACACCAAATCACTAAATTTATCATAACATGGAGTTTTGGTAAACATGAGGATGTGTGAGTACTACAAGTGGATATGACTACTATAAGTATCACAAGTACAATTTCAACTAACGGGTAACACAACGAGTAATCTTTTCGTACAACAAGTGTATATCTTTGAACTAATTTTTTTTATATCTAATCTAAGTAATTTAAAACTAAAATAGATAATATCTTGCAAAACTTTTATTTTTAGTAGTAATTTAAAACTAAAAATTAAGGAAATAACCTAATAGTATTTCTCTTTTGTGAGGATGGTACTAGAAAATAACCTAATAGTATGTAATACTAGACTGAGTAGTTCCTAATACCATCCTCACAAAAGAGTGATATTATTAGGATCCCAACATCAATACTTGTAAATAGAATCACTAAATCATTAATCAAATTGATAATCACACATCAAATCACTAAATTTATCATAATATGTAGTTTTGGTAAACATGAGGATGTGTGAGTACTACAAGTGAATATGACTACTATAAGTATAACAAGTACAATTTCAACTAACAGGTAACACAACGAGTAATCTTTTCGTACAACAAATGTATATCTTTAAACTAATTTTATTTTTTTATATCTAATCTAGTAATTTAAAACTAAAATAGATAATATCTTGCAAAACTTTTATTTTTAGTATAATTTAAAACTAAAAATTAAGGAAATAACCTAATAGCATGTAATACTAGACTGAGTAGTTCCTAATATCATCCTCAAAAAAGAGTTATACTATTAGGATCCCAACATCAGTACTTGTAAATAGAATCACTAAATCATTAATCAAATTGATAAATACACATCAAATCACTAAATTTATCATAACATAGAGTTTTGGTAAACATGAGGATGTGTGAGTACTACAAATGGATATGACTACTATAAGTATCACAAGTAAAATTTCAACTAACAGATAATACAACGAGTAATCTTTTCGTACAACAAGTGTATATCTTTGAACTAATTTTGTTTTTTATATCTAACTAGTAATTTAAAACTAAAATAGATAATATCTTGCAAAACTTTTTTTTAGTAGTAATTTAAAACTAAAAATTAAGAAAATAACCTAATAGTATTACTCTTTTGTGAGGATGGTACTAGGAAATAACCTAATAGTATCTAGACTGAGTAGTTCCTAAAATTCAAAAAAATAAAAATAATACTAATATTTATTGGCAATAGTTACCGTTGATACAGAGATACAATTAGGGTTTAGGGTTCCTGGTTCATAGTTACCGTTGATACAGAAGTTCCGAGTAGTGTTTAGGGTTCTTAGTTCATAGTTACCATTGATACAGAGGTACAATTAGGGTTTAGGGTTCTTAGTTCATAGTTACCGTTTATATAGAGGTACAATTAGGGTTTAGAGTTTAGGGTTAATAGTGCTAGTACAGTTAAGGTTTAGTGTTACTACTTATACAGTTTAGTGTTTTGAATTTTATATGTCATTGTAATTTCTTAGTTCATGTGATTTTATATAACAGTTTTTTATTTTTTATTGAAATTTCAAATTTCTTTATAAATTTGAAATATTTAAATTTTTTTTTACTAATTTCAAATTTTATAAATATTTCCTAAAATATATGATTTTTTTTACTAATTTCAAATTATAAATTTCGGATTTTTTTTACTAATTGAAGATTTGAAATATCCTTAGATATATGATTTCTTAAATTTTGGATTGTTTCTTAATATATGAATCCGAAATCTTTCAATTTTTTTTCTAAATGAAAATTTAAATTTCTTTCAGAATTTTTAAAGAGTAGATTAACATATTTTAGGAAAAATCTACTTTTTTTTTTATTTTAAAGCCAACATGTCCCTTAATATATACCCTTCTTCTCAACTACACCATTCATAAATATCATCTTCATCTTTTCAAATTTCTTCAGAATTTTCGAACTCCACAAAGAAAAAAAAACTTCTATTCACAAGATCTCGTTCCAAAAAATTAATATGACATAATTAATTATAATAAAAAAATAATACGATGTAACTAATTATAAAAAAATATCATTTGAAAAAATTGTTCACAAAATTCAGTTTTAAAATAAAATTTTAAGTTTAAAAATATATAATTTTTATTAAATTAACCGGTTCAAATGTATTTTTTTAAATAATAAATCATATTGAGTTTTAATATAGACAAAACCCTAGATTTTATATGATAAATTAAAACGTTCTAATTACTCAAAAAATTAATATGTTAAGTTTACACGATCTTATAATTAATTAATTAATCATTTGTTACATGTTCTAAAAAATTATGACTTAAGTCTTCCCGTAATATATATACCTTCCCGAATTCATACACTATCACTTCCTACTTAATAGGTAATTACTAATCAAGTTTTATTCAAAATTTTGAATTAGTCTTCTCCTTCCCAATCAATTACTAAATAACCGCCAATTAATAATTAATCACGTCAGTTTTAAATTAGTATTCCCCATTAATCATTTACTAAATTATCATCCTATTTAAAATCTTAATTAGTAATTTAGGCAAATTAAATTTATTAAACGTAAAAAAAAATTATTTTAAATTTTAAAATTAATCTTCCCTAATGAATTACTAAATAACCGCAAATTACTAATTAATCACGTCTCCCCCAATCACCTAAATAATCGGCAATTTTAAATTAGTATTCTCCATTAATCACTTACTAAATAACCGTCATATTTTAAATTAGTAATTTAGGCAAATTAAATTTATTAAAAGTCAAAATAATATATATTTCTAAATTTTTTTACTACATATGCAGATTACGAGAAATTTAATCCTAATGACATTGAAAAAATAAAAACTTGTTGGAGGGAATTAACCCGCCATAATTGGGATGGAGGGAATCAGTCCGCTTTAAGCATAATTAGGCGGAAATTATGCCGCTACTAATGACATAGTTATTAATTAATTAATTTTTATTTAATTAAAGTATATTAAAAATTATGGACGTCCACGTTCTGGACAAACATCTTTACCGTATATATAATAATAGTAATTAAATAGTAATTATGTGTGTTTTATTGTATTGGTAGAAGAGGCGGCGGCCGTAAAGAGTTGCATGTGATTAGTATATATTAATTAGTAATAATTAGTAGAAATAGCCGTGAGAACTTAGGCCTCAAATTTCAAACCTTTTGATAAATAAATACTATTGAGCTAATTAGTTTCAAATATCCAAGATATTGTCCCTTTGGAACTAGACATGCTTGTGCTTTTCTAGTGGTGTTAGTTCTTAAAGGGATCATAATTATATTTGAAAATATAGGGAAAATTACAAAATTGTTTTCAAAATTGACAAAAATTATAAATTGGTTCTGTGCAGAAAAAAAAATACTTCTATGCAGAAAAAATTACACTTCTGTGCAGATATTGTGAACCAATTTAATAATTAGTTATTTTTAACCTTCTAATAATTACAACTAGCTAGTTGGATAATGCTTAGGTTTAATTATCTTTTGGTTTTTACAACTATATTGTCACATCATCCTTCAGAATATAATTTTTTATCCAAATATTTACAAAATACTATACAACAGTTATATTATTTACCAATATACGACTTTATTTTAGTTTCACACATAATTAAGTACATTTAAATTTAACTTTATTTGTCAAATTTGATATTTTTTAGTTTATTAAAGAGTTAGAAAAATATTTTTGCTAAATTTATTTAGTTAGTTTCAACCTAAAAATATTTGTTTCAGTCAAAAAGTTAAGCATTTGGACAGGTTGTGATGTACTAAGTATATTTTGCTTCCACAAAACAATGACATTCTATTGAGTTGAATTTTTTTTTTCCAAATATAGGAGTTTCATCCAGCCACAAATTGATGTTGGATATAATTGTAATTTTAGTTTTTACGTTGAGATATAATATTATAATTATCATTTTAATAGAAAAAATACGATTATAAAAACTCTAGTTAATTAGAAGTTTTGAAATATATTTGAAAACTTTACATTAGTTCAAATGATGTAACATGGGGGCAGTTGGAGAGCAGTAGACTAGTTACCTTCACATTACCGTACAAGTTCCTTTAAATTTTGAAATTTTAAATGGAGAGGATGCCCCTAAGTTTTTGACAGAAATTTGATGGCGTCAATCTTAGGTGGGTTCGTGAAGCCCAGAAATCCGTTGCTTCAATGTCGGGAAATATGTTTTTTTAGGACCGTAATTATAGGGTAGTTGTAATTTAAGGACAATATGTTTTCGGACTTGAAAAAGTAGGACAATATGTTTTCGGACTTGGAAAAGTAGGACAATATATTTTTAGACTTTGAAAAGTAGGACAATATGTTTTTCGGGCATGGAAAAATAGGACAATAACTTTGAAAAGTTGTAAATCTAGGCCAATTTTTCAAAGTTATTATCCTACTTTTCCAAAAGTTATTGTCCTACTTTTCCTACTTTTCCAAAGTTATTGTCCTATTTTTCCTACTTTTCCAAAGTTATTGTCCTACTTTTCCAAGCCTGAAAACATATTGTTCTACTTTTCCAAATTTGAAAACATATTGTCCTACTTTTCCAAGCCCAAAAATATATTGTCCTACTTTTTTAACTACCCTATAATTATAGTCCTAAAAAAACATTTTTCCCCTTCAATGTCGATAAATTTGTCGAAACGGTGGACGTCAAAATTGAGTTATTAATAAAGTGATGTCGTTTTCTGCTTATCTTCAAAATTGCTGCCAAGTCTTACTATTTCTACCTTTATTCATAAAAGTTTGATGAAATGGGCTTCTTATGTGTGATTTCATACATTTTGGTAGTCGGAGTGTGAGGAGGTTAATGCTGTTTGGTGACATATTTTTTAAATTTTCAATAGAAAATTGAGTAAAAGAAGAAAGGGGTAAATTTACAAAAATGATTTTCGTTTAAAAAAGGCATGAATATTTTTGGAAGAATATGTGTGGTGAATTGAACATTTATGGTGGTGAAAAGAATAGGATCATGAAGTACTATAAAACGGAGGAAAAAATATCCGCATCAAGTATTTAATTACGAGAGGCGCCACTCCAACTCCAAACAACGGAGAGGAATTGGAAAAACAGCAAGTGGCAGGCCCTACTCCCCACATCAATTGAAAAAGTCCCATTTTTTGCTTTCGCTTATTCAGTACATCTCCGAAGATAATCTAGTGAAATTATTTTGCATATTGAACTAATGTTTTAATTTAATTATTTTTAATTTCAATTTTTTTGTGATTGTTATATCTCTAGATCTTTAATACATGAACTCAAAATTATGATGGTTTATTGAATATATATATATTTTAAAAAAGTACGTGTTGTATATCCAAATTATAAAATATAAATGGAACACAATAAATAACATAATATAATTCTATTCATATTGATTTTGATCCATTGATTGATGAAAGACTTGAAAGCCAAGTCTTGCTTGCACAAATTATTGGGCAGAAGATTCTTTAGAAATAAATGGTGTTGGACTCTTGGGACCAAACCATTTTTCTGATTTCCTGAAACGTGTTTTACCTCGATAACAATTCTTCAAGTATTCCACGCCTTTTCTTCGTTTCCTTTAATCTTCCAGAAGCAAAATTTCCTTTGACAACTCTTCAATTATGCATAGCACAGCGCTTCTTCAAATGTTGAGCATGATTTCTACATCTTCTTCGAACAACGTGTATTTGGCGCACAGTGGTTGTCTCCTCCGGCGAGAATGACTTCGTGGTAACGGCTTCTGCGAATTCGACGCAGGGGCGAGAAGAGGCGCGATGGATTCTGGAATTTCCGGCTTCGAATTCTGGGAATCAGTGGGCAGGGGATTTCGGCTGGGGACGGCACCTGGGCAGTGCGACGATAGGCGTGGAGTTCCGGTGGCGAAGCAGGTTCCGGCGGTTGGCCTTTCTTCTCCAGTTTCCGGTGGACGGCCTTGAGTGGTTGCTGTGGCAGGGGATGCCATGAGTTGTGTGATACTTCATTCCGTCAAATTTGAGCTTTGTGGCAGTGGAGTGCAATGAAGATGGTGGTTGATGTGTGGATTCGTAAAGAAATGGCCACGTCTTCAATCCTGCAAACTTGGTTAAAGATTATCTCTGCACCAACACAAAGCAAGAATTAATAGATTTATCAAATGGGCCACTAAATTAGCCAGATTAATTTTCTCTTCAATTTTTCAAATGTTGGACTTAAGTAATAATTCAACTCAATTTTTCTAAAAATTATAAGTCAATTAAATTTTCTCAATTAAGCTCAATTAGTCCAAATAATGTAACTAAATGCATGAAATCATATAAAATACTCAATTAAATTACACAAATTTCATGCAAATAATCACACAAATCAATAATAATAATAATAATAATAGTTATACGAAATTCAAAATAGGGAGAATGGAATAAAAATCTCTAATATAACATTGGCACAAATTTTATTATCATCTAATTTACATGTCTTAAATATAAAAGCACAAAACATCCATACCCAAATTCATCACCACTAATTTTCGTCATTTCTCTCATCTCATGAACCACTGCTTGCCTTTTCAACAATGGCAGGTGTTTTACCCAAAGAAATTGGCCAACTTTACCAGCTGGAATATTTAGAACTAAGCCTCAACACCTTCTCTGGCTCTATCCCACCTGAGCTCTGCAACATCTCAGCTCTACAAAATCTTGGACTTTCCGGCAATTATCTGCCCGGCGGTCTTCCCTCCAATCTGTGCTACGCCTCACCCCTTCTTGCAGAACTTTACCTAGCCGATAATCTCTTCAGGGGTGCAATACCTTCCTCCATCTCCACCTGCACTCACATCTCTCGACCTCAGTTTCAACAGATTCACCGGCATTGTACCTCACTTTCTCGGCAACTTAAGTCTCCTTGTGTTTCTGCATCTCTCGAGCAACCATCTAAGGATTGAATCACCCTCTTCAGAGTTGACATTCATTACTTCTTTCACAAAAATTAGATCTTTTAGTTCATCATAATTTTCTGGATGGTATCATTCCATCCTCCATTGGGAATCTCTCTTCCTCATTGGAGTATTTTTATACATCCAACAGAAAAATCAAGGGCAGCATTCCGGTCGAGATAGGCAACTTAAGTAGTTTGATCGGGCTTCAATTATCGGGGAACGAGTTGTCTGGTAACATTCCTTATGCTCTGCAGCATATGCAGAGTCTTCTGGAATTGGATGTGCATGGAAACAACCTGGAGGGTCCTATTGTAGAAGGTTTGTGTAATTTACACAGCATCACTTTGATAAACTTAAGCCAACACCGATTATCAGGCCCGATTCTTGAATGTTTTGGAAATCTAACTTCTTTAAGAGAACTTCATCTGGACTCAAATAAGCTGACTTCAAGCATACCATCAGGCTTGTGGCGCCTCTCGGATTTGTTGAAGCTGGGCCTGTCGGAGAATTCTTTAAGTGGAGTTTTGCCTCCGGATATAGGCAACTTAGTAGCAGCGATTCATATCAATCTATCTGTGAATCAGGTGTCCGGTTCTATCCCAAATGCGATTGGTAAATTACAGAATTTGGTTAATTTGTCTTTGGCGCATAATAGGCTGGAGAGTTTTATTCCGGTGTCTATGGGGAGCATGATCAGTTTGGTAACTCTGGACCTCTCGTGCAATAACCTTTCTGGTTTAATACCTAAGTCTTTCGAGGCGCTTAAGCACCTCGACTCCTTCAATGTCTCTGTCAATGCTCTAAGTTGAGAAATTCCCAATGGTGGTCCCTTCCGAAACTTAACTATGGAGTCTTTTAAAGCAAATAAAGCGTTGTGTAGAGTCCCTAGGTTTCAATTTCATGTCCCTCTTTGTCGTGTTGTGCCTAGTCACAGATCAAGAAAGGTGGAATTTGCTCTGTTTAGTCTTGCTGGGGTGGTTGTGCTTATCACCTTCGTCTCTTTGGCGTTTGTCTTCGTAAGGCGCAAAAGAAGAGTTAAAGCAACTAGAAAAGATGATGTGCTAGTGCACTCTGCCATGCCGGAAAGAATTTCCTATTACGAAATCTTACAGGCAACTGAACAACTCAATGAAAGTAATTTGCTCGGCATTGGGAGTTTCGGTTCTGTTTACAGAGGAACTCTTGGAGATGGGAAGGTTATTGCTGTAAAGGTGTTTAATCTACTGACTGAAGCTGCTTTCAGGAGTTTTGAAGCCGAATGTGAAGTACTACGCAGCACTCGTCACAGGAATCTGATCAAAGTCATAAGCAGTTGCTCCAACGAAGATTTCAAGGCCATAGTGTTGGAATACATGCCCAATGGAACCCTTGAAAAATGGTTGTACTCCCACAATTATTGCTTGGATGTCTTGCAAAGGTTGAACATAATGATTGATGTCGCGTCTGCATTGGAATATCTTCACCACGGGTATTCAACACCTATTGTGCATTGCGACTTGAAGCCTAATAATGTCTTGCTCGACGAAGATATGGTTGCCCATGTATGTGATTTTGGGATAGCAAAAGTGTTGGGTGATGAGGAGAGCATAGTGCTAACCAACACTTTAGCAACACTAGGCTACATTTCTCAGGTTAATCTTCTTACCTTTTATTTATACCATCACATGCATATTAATTTAAGGGAAAATGATTATTTTCGTCTTTTATCTTTTACCTATTATGATTTTGGTTTTTTAACTATTAGAATTTGATTTTAGTCCTTTATCCTTCAAAAATGACAAAAATCAAATTTTCTTTGAAAAGATAAGGACACAAATCAAATTTATAAAAATAATTTATATCTTTACGGCATATGTTATGTTTGTGATTGAAGAATATGGCTTGGAAGGCCAAGTTTCTACGAGGTGTGATGTGTATAGTTATGGCATGATGTTGATGGAAATTTTTACGAGAAAGAGACCAAGTGACGACGTGTTTGGTGGTGACCAAGTAACTAGAGTTGGTAATAAGTTGCAAAATGGAGGTCAAAGACCCGATTTCAGCACGAATTCTTGCCAATTGTCCCGAATTACATTGATTCATGCTGATTTGTCCTCACTTGTTACATTTTAAAGTTGTGGTCCTCATTTTCCACATGCCTTAAGTAAAGATCCTGAAAAATAATTTTTTCGGAGGGGATATATTATAATTATCAAATATTATATTTTTAAAGAAAAATGTATTGTCCTAGTATAAACTCCATCAATCATAACCACAAACTATGCAATCAAGACTTGTCCTATTGTCATCCTTTTGTGGAAATAAATAAGGAATGTGAGCGAGTCTTCGCTAATTACAAAATTTTGTGGGTTCATTCTGTTATAATATATTCTCATAATATATTATATTATAATGGACATAATATTAGATTATAGTCCAATGGGCTTTAGGCCCACAGACTTAGATGTTAGGGTTAGGTACTTCTATATAATGTATCGTACACCCTTATATTTCATATGCTTCTATCATTGTAAACACTTTACGGTAGATTATAGTTTATTCTCTCCAGGCTTGGTCGCCCACAGACATAGTCACTTCGTGACGAACTGGGTTAACAAGGATTGCTCCAGCAGCTTTCGGATCAGATTCAAGACTCAGATTTTTTGTGGAAATTAAGCAATAATCTGTGAGTTTTTATTTATTATATTTGGAAATATGTGTATATGCTTATACTGCTCACATGCTTAAGAACAATTCATATGATTCATATGCCTATTTGGATACGTTTTACTGCATAAGTCCATGCTTAGGTATCTAGGTATCCTGCAGAACATTGATTAATGTCATATGTGTTTTTGTATGTTGTTTTGTATGCTGCATTGGTTACTGTACGAAACCATCTGTCAATATGCTGTTGATATATAACCTGTTTGTACATGACGTTGCCTAACAAAACCTTGATACAAAAATCGATCCTTCCGATCGACGATTCTGCTTGTTGTTATCTGTTTTCAAATTTTTTTTATCAGAAAACTTGTTTTATCAGACCCAATATTTCGAAACTCCCCTTTTTCGTCGAAAACCCAGGACATCAGACTATGTCCTGATTTTTTATCAAAACCCAGTTTTGCAAAATTGATTTCCCAAATTACTAATACCCAGTGATTTCCGAATACCAATTTTTCTAAAATTGGAATCAAACCTTTCGAAAATTTTAAATCGTTTTCCCAGAAATCAATTTGCGAATTTTTTTTTCAATCGAAACATATCAGTTTCGAATCCCAATTTTTTTTCGCAAACCCCAAAATCAAAATCAGGTTTTTCAGAAACACTTTCTTTGGTTTTCATCATCAAAACCAGCAATCGGAAATTCTGTTTTCAATCGTAAAACCTACATTCGGCGACGCGCAACAACCGCTGCGAACTCGTAACATCCGACGGCCCTTGAAGCGGCGTCATGATAGCCGGCTGCACAAAGTGATAGCGCCCTGTGCGCGACTATGCGCCCGCAACGATTCACCGACTCCGCGCTGAACAACGCTGCGCGCCCGCGCCGGCTGCGCCCGCGACGGTGACTGAGTGCCCGTGGCGGCGACTGCGCGCTCGTGGCGGCGGGTCTGCGCGCCCGCTGCGGTGATTCCCCGCCGATCGACTGTGCCGCGAGAACTGGTGCGTCGACGGCACAACGGACGCAAACGCCGACGACGGCGATATCCACGTGACTCCACGACGCCGAAAAGTCCGCCCCGTTATTTTCGCCATGTTTCCGACCTTTTCGCTCTTTTTCAACAGAAAGAGTCGTATGTGTGTGTACTCAAAATCTAAAAACCCTAAAATGCCTTACATGGGCCGCCTAAATCATTGGGCCATTTTCGAAAAATTGGCCCTTCATAATTAATTTCTAGGCTCTATTAAAATTTGAAATAGTAAATGGGCTTCTGCCTTCCTTATTTTCAAATGGGCCGAGCCCCTCCTAATAAAAAAAAATTATTATTATTAATTAATATTAATTAAATATTTATTTGGGCCATTTTTTTTAAATTGATTGGGCATTTTATTTAGTTGTTCCTAATTAATTTGGATCCTAATAATTATTTTTGGGCCCGAAGTCCCATTAATAAAATTCATAATGGTATTATGAAGCCCAGATCATCAAAATTTTTTTAAAGGCCTTATCCAATAATTATTTTTGGGCCCGAAGTCCCATTAATTAATGTCTCATACATGTCATACACCTAATTCCTTTTTAAATACCCCCTATTTTGTCATTGCATTTTATCTTGAGCCCTAATTTTTTTTTATTTGCTACAAAACAATAATAAATCTAAATTTATTAATTATTTTCCTTGTAGCAACAACATGTCAAACATCACCAAACGAGAATTTGATGAACTGGCACTAGATGGCCACAATCAAGTCAAATCCTCTTAATCCTCTAGACGTTGAAATCCATCTAGCTTCAAAAGACTTATCCGACACCACCACACAAGGGTGGAAATCCACTCCTGCCCAAAAGGCACAACCTCTAATCTTCTTAAGACATCATCTTCACAAAGATCTTAAGAACGAATACCTCACTGAAAAAGTTCCATCGATGTTGTGGAAATCCCTCCAGGATCGATTCCAACAACAACACGATGTGATCCTCCCCGAAGCCAGACATGAATGGATAACACTACATTTCCAAGACTTCAAATCTGTAACGGAATACAACTCCGCCCTACATCGTATAGTTTCTCAGCTTAAGTTGTGCAAAGAAACAATAACTGATGATCAATTAATTGAAAAAACTCTTTCCACTTTCCACGCTAGTAATCTTGTACTCCAGCAGCAGTACAGGGCCAAAGAGCATCAATCACACTCCGAGCTCATTTCTGCACTTTTAGTTACAGAAAAGCACAACCAATTGTTGATGAAAAATCACAATACTAGACCTGTTGACTCACAAGTTGTGCCTGAAGCACATGCTACTTGGAGGAACTCTAGAGGCCGTAAACGTGGAAAAGGAAACGGGGCGAGTGGGGCCACGGTTCGACCCGAGGTCGAGGCCGTGGTAGGGGACGAGGTCGAGGTCGCAACAATGCACAACCTAGTGCAACTGAAAAGAATGCACCTCAAGATAAACCATCGAGCTCAAGTGCACAGAACAAGCAACTCTGTCACAAGTGTGGATGCGACGACCATTGGTCTCGCGAGTGTCGAACTCCAAAACATCTAGTGGAGCTATATCAACGTATGCTTAAAGACAAAAAAAGGAAGGTTCCTAAAGGTGAATCACACCACCCCGACCTGCCCGGAGCAGACTTTTACATGGAGAAGGATGACCTCTTGGTGGGTGATACAATGACTGTAGACGCCTTTGGAGACAATGAGTGATCGACATCAACTAGCTGTTTACTTGCTTTATTCATTAGACTTCTTTGATACTATTTGTTATTTGGTTTGACCAGCATGTTTTGACTGGCTTTCATCTTGACTATATTACATGATACATTTTTATGGTTTTTAATGAATGCTTATCGATGCTTTATTTTTACAGTCAAATCCAATTGTCGATCACTATTGTCTACAAAATTTAAATACGTTTTTGATAAAGTAGGACCTAAGTGATTCCTTGTGCGGCTGATCAATCAGCGTCTGTAATCTTGGCTCTCCTTAGCATTCCTCATATCTAAACGTACAATTGTGTGCTTATGGAGATTAATGTTTTATGCTTAGTAGATAGTGCTACTACACATACTATCTTGAAAGATAGATAATTTTTCCAAATATTAACTGAAAAGAAAGGAAGTGTCACTACTATTTCCGATGACGACATACAAATTGTTGGCTCCGGGAGAGTCTCGATCATTCTACCTATGGGTACCGAATTAATAATCGAAAATGCTTTATTGTTTCCACAATCAAAGCTTACCCTCCTCAGTTTTAAAGACATTCGACAGAATGGCTATCATATTGAGACGAATACTGAGGACAATAGTGAATATCTGTTAATGACTCACTATTTAAATTGTCGTAAACACATCGTCAAAAAACTTCCATCTTTCTCGTCTGGCTTGTATTACACATACATCAGACCCTCAAATCTCCATATAGCCCTTAATCTAAAATTTAATGATCTAAATTCTTTCAAACTATGGCATGAGCGGTTAGGACATCCCGGACAAACCATTATGCGTCGGATTCAATGTAATTCATCCGGACATAACATAACACACAACAGAATTCCTTCTGTTAATGAATACATATGTGATGCTTGCACAATGGGTAAACTCATAATTCGTCCTTCTAGTAGTAAAGTAAGTACTGAATCTCCTAAATTCCTTGAGCGGATTCAAGGAGATATTTGTGGACCGATACACCCAGCATCTGGACCATTTCAATATTTTATGGTCCTAATAGATGCCTCCACCCGGTGGACTTATGTCACCATGCTATCCACTCACAATACTGCTTTTGTAAAGCTTATTGCACAGATTATTCTGTTGAGATCTCAATTCCCAGATCATCCTATTAATTCCATTCGTATGATTAATGCCGGTGAATTCACCTCTAAGGCATTCGATAATATTTGCATGGCACTGGGAATCAAAGTGGAGCATTCGGTCCCTCATGTTCATACTCAAAATGGTCTAGCTGAATCATTAATTAAACGTCTTAAATTAATCGCTAGACCGTTACTACAAAAAACGAACTTACCTATTTTATGTTGGGGGCATGCTATTCTACATGCATCATCACTAATCCAATTCCGACCAACTGCATATCATGAATATTCCCCTATTCAACTCGTGCGTGGAAATGAACCAAACATTTCCCATCCGCGTACATTAAGTTGTGCAGTGTTTATTACCATACCACCACCTAAGCGAATATCTATGGGCCCACAAAGGAAACTCGATATTTACATCGGTTTTGTATCTCCCACAACACTTAAATACCTCTAGCCTTTAACTGGGGATCAGTTTACAGCCCGTTTCGCTGACTGCACAATCGATGAAGATCTATTTCCGGCATTAGGGGGAGAGAAAAATACCACAATTAATAAATACCGTGAAATTACTTGGAACACAAAAGATCTTCAGTTCTTAGACCCACGCACAAATTGTTGGGAAATCTCTTATGTTTTGATGACATTAAAACCAGCTGACCTTGGGAAGTCACCTGGGGTCAGATCAGCTGAGACCAGATCAGCTGATGTCAGATCAGCTGAGGTGCAAATATCAGACGAGGACCAGTAGCAGCAGCTGAGGCCGTCTGAAGCTATTGTTTAGAAGATCTACTTACAGAAAGTCAATCATGTCAATAGGACAAGATCTTCTCAACAGCTAGAAGATTACCAGAATTATATAGGCAATCAATCAAGTCAATCAGATTGAAGATCAAACCAAGATGGAAAGATATCAACCTGGAGATCAAGAATCAATCAATCACTTTGATTGATTGATTACATATTTATAGGAATTTCAAATCCTAGTCAACTCTAACGGCTAGTTTTTTATACCTATAAATATGAGTACAAGAGAGAAAAATTATAACGTTCCTACGCGCAATTACACTAGCAGATAGGCTACACTTTTCTTCTGTACACAAACACGTTCATACACTTTATTATTCATTTGTAAAGACTTTATAGAAGTCTAGAAATTAGTAGCAAGTCTGCACTAACAGTTTGTAAAAGAGAGTTTTCTCTTGAAAGTTGTAAGATTGTAAGGGAGTAAGTAAGTGAGTAAGAGAGCCCCTCAACTCCAAGTTGGATTGAGGAGAGTGGATGTAGGACAAGTTGGTCCGAACCACTATAAATCTTGTGTTTTTATTTGCTTTATTTAATTGCTCCTACTTGCTACACTAATTAAAAGGATTTAACTTAAAATGTTTCCGCACACAAAATCACTGCGCACTCAACTGATTGTAAAGTCAGCTTATTTTCAAAACAAGAAGACTCAAAGTCTTCTTTAAGGGACCAACACAAATCAAACTGAACTTGAAGTTCAAAAGATAATAAATTTGCAATACTTAGCAAATAATCTTCCAGATGCATTCACTGATCATAAAGGCGTGACTAAGTCGCATATACCTGCAGTAAATGCGCCTCAAAGGGTACAACTCCCTTTGAAGACAAATGTTAATCCCCCATGCGTCAAAAGCGTAAAGGAAGCATTAACATAAGCGAACCAAGTTCGCGTAAGTGTAAAGCTAGCAAACACACTATATCACCCCAAAAATCTCTTGAAGAGATTCTTCCTGTAGACAAAAATCAGAGTTAAAATGCACGTGCAAAAGCAAACAATGACTCTGAGAATGCGGAATCATCAGACCGATACTCTTTGGGAAATGAAGAGGATCTGGTCGATGTAAACATTGAAGTTTCAATAAACTTCGTAAACACGGGAGAAACTTATAATAGAAACACAACTGTTGTCGACAACACATTTGCAGCCTTAATTGCCTTCACCATTTCAAATAATGATCTAGATCCTGAACCCAAAACTATATCCGAGTGCCGGAAGTGCTCCGATTGGGTGAAATGGGAAGCTGCAATAAAGGCAGAGCTAAACTCGCTAAACAAACGAAACATTTTCGGTTCCATCGTTCGTACCCCGAAAAATGTTGTCCCTGTTGGATACAAGTGGGTAATTGTATAAAAGCGAAACGAGAACAATGAAATTGTGAGATACAAAGCGAGGTTAGTGGCTCAAGGGTTTTCGCAGAGACCCGGTATTGATTTTGATCAAACCTGCTCTCCTGTTATGGATGCAATAACATTCCGCTTCCTAATATCCCTGGCAGTTAAACTAAACTTAGAAATGCAGTTAATGGACGTAGTTACCGCATACTTATACGGATCATTAGATTCTGATATCTATATAAAAATCCCTGATGGATTAAATATTCCCCAGATGAGGAATAATGAACATCGTAGTATGTTCAGCATTAAATTGCAATGCCCGTTATATGGCTTAAAATAGTCAGGTCGTATGTGGTATAATCGGCTAAGCGAATTCCTCCTGAAGAAGGAATGCGTAAATAACGAAGCTTTTCCTTGTGTCTTTATTAAGAAATCCCTTAATGGTTTTTGCATCATCTCGGTGTATGTTAATGATCTAAACATTATCGGAACAAGGAAAGAGATTGAAGAAGCAAGTTCAATCTTAAAAACTGAATTTGAAATTAAAACTTTGGGTAAAACCAAGTTCTGTCTCGGCCTGCAGATCGAGCATTTTCCTAAAGGAATACTGATACACCAATCAGCTTACCTAAAGGAAGTGTTGGAGAGATTCCATTTGGAAAAGGACCCATTTAGACCTAAAGAAGATATCGAAGAGCTATTGGGACCTGAAGTTCCCTATCTAAGTGCAATTGGTGCACTGCTCTATCTTACAAACTGCACTAGACCCGATATTGCCTTTGCAGTAAATCTACTTGCAAGATTCAGCGCCTCCCCTATGAGGAGACATTGGAATGGTGTGAAACATATATTACGATATCTTCAAGGTTCACAAGATCTTGGTCTTTTCTATCAAAGAAACTTAGACAACACACTTATAGGTTATGCTGATGCTGGTTATCTATCTGATCCCCATAATGTGAAATCGCAAACGGGTTATGTTTTTCTCTGTGGTGGAACAGCCATTTCATGGAGATCTGTCAAACAAACTTTGGTGACCACATCGTCAAACCACTCAGAGATCATAGCTCTGTACGAAACTGCACGAGAATGTGTTTGGTTAAAGTCCCTTATAAAACATATTCACGATTCGTGTGGTATCCCTTCTGTTGACTTAAGCCCCTCAATTATCTATGAAGATAATGTTGCATGTATTGCACAAATGAGCAATGGCTATGTCAAAGGGAACTTGACGAAACATATTTCCCCAAAATTCTTTTATCCTCACGAACTCAATAAGAGTGGTGAGATCACGATAAAACAAGTACGCTCAAGTGACAATCTAGCAGATTTGTTCACTAAATCCCTTCCTACTTCGACTTTTGAAAAGTACGTACACGGAATCGGGATGCGTCGACTTGGAAGACTGTTATCTTCAGGGGGAGTATCAAATACTAAACAATCATGATGATTGGATCCTCTAAATCATTTATAATACTCCTCTGGCTAATTCTTGTATTCTTCATTGTCATTGTTATTATGTCCAAGGGGGAGTGTTATAATATATTCTCATAATATATTATATTATCAAATGAATTTTATTAAAAAGAGGAAAAGAAAAAGGTTTAGACAAAGTCCCACAACCCGGGAGTCGGGATCAAAAATTTAATTTGGTCTCGTTAAAAACCTCGCTGAAAAACCACCCTTGTGGAAAAATCGGACAGAGGGAAAAAGAGTACCAATTAAATTCAAACATCCCATGGGTAAAAAGAAAGTAATTACAAAAAAAAAAAACTACAAAAAAGCATCCTGAGTAGTCTCAACATAAGTGCAGCCGCCAAACAGCTCCCAATTATTTTGCCATTAAAACAGCAGTGGAATTAAGAGTAACTCCCCCACAAATGAAAGAAAACGCTAAAAAAAACTTCCAAGAAAATTGTCCCCATTTCAGCCCCTAAAGTCCAGCAAAATCTGTCCAAAACACGGTTGTGAACCAAAGTAACAGCTGCCCTCCAAATGTAACTACCTGCATTAATGGAAATTTAACACCAGCTTCATGCCAGCAGCAAGTAAAAGCTGTCAATACTGCCCAACAGGTCCAGCCCAGAACAGCAGCACAAACTGCAAAAATTAACTCCCAAATTCTATACCAGCACAACAAAAGTGGCAGCAAAACGCCCATGTAACAATAAAATCGCAGTGACTGCCCCAGCAAAATCAAATGCAATGATAGACCTCTGTCATGCTTAAATTAATCAAACCCCAAGGCCTGCTGGACTCCTTAAATAAAACCAATCACATTCAACCCCCAAAAATTCGTACCAACCCAAATATGTGACCAAAACAGATCAACCAACCCCTCCACCAATCTAATGAGACCACAGCAATAGTGGCCAAGTAGATTAGCAGCCTGCACCCTTTCCTTGCAGCACCACTCCAGAAGAAGAACCAGGAGCCAAACTGCCAAACATGATCCCAGGGCCTGAGCTGATAAAAAAAACAGCTTCCAACCCAGAACAGCAGCACTTCAGAAAGGCAAAGGAACCAGACCCGAGCAGACCCCAACCCCAGCAAACACCAACCTGTTGTACCTACCATACCAGCGCAACAATATAACAGACAGGGGAATGAGCAACTCCCCTACACTCAGCTAAAAGAAGTGACACCAAGAAGATACGAACAACCCTCCAGTGAATACACTCCCCTGCCAAAAAGAAAAGTATAATTTCACAGCAAACCAAATTGTAACAGCAAAAAGCAATCAATAAATGTAACTCCCAAATTCTTTCAATTCCGTCAACAGCAATGAATTGCCAAAACTCCCTGCCCAAGATGCACAAAGAGCCACTCTCAATAACAAAAACCACCCTCAATGATAGCTGGCCTACAGCAAACATAGAAACAAACCAATCTGTGAAAACCAATAGCCCTGAACAACAGCAATAACACCCTGCTGTGAAATAAACCAGGAGCCAAGAAAGGTCTCCAAGAAACCAGCATCCACAAAGGACTCAGAAAAGTAAATCCTTTTAGCCAGAACTTCCCCAAAAATTCCTGGAACAAGGAACAACATCTGAACACAAAAAAAAACAGAAATTCAACATCTATAAGTTAAGACTTAACTCTGTGAAAATCAGCATGCATATCCGTATAAAGATAATGCCCAAGGAACTCCGGGCAGGGACCCTCCCAAACCTCCGTAGTCCGTCTGCGAGCTAACAAATCCGCAATGGAATTACCCTCACGAAAAATATGAGAAAAACAAACCGACATAGAAGGCAGCAATCCTAAAACCGAATTCCACCTAGACCTTATCCGCCATGGAACAAGACTCAAATCCTGACGCATCGTTTTAACAGCAAGTATCGAATCCGATTCTACCCAAAGACGACACCAACCACGTGCATGGGCCAATTCAACCGCCCACAAAATAGCAGAAAGCTCCGCCTCAATAGGCCAGCCCCAACCTACCTGCTTCGATGCAGCCAATGGACATAATATTAGATTATAGTCCAATGGGCTTTAGGCCCACAAACTTAGATGTTAGGGTTAGGTACTTCTATATAATGTATCGTACACCCTTGTATTTCATATGCTTCTATCATTGTAAACACTTTACGGCAGATTATAGTTTATTCTCTCCTGGCTTGGTCGCCCATAGACATAGTCACTTTGTGACGAACTGGGTTAACAACTCTGTGTTCTTTATTTACGCTTTACGATTTTCTCTCGATTACAACACATTCTTACTGATGTGATTACTCTTGGCTTGATTTTCAAATAGCACGTTAAAATTTTGACATACTTTATATAAAAATGGATTTAGGATTTATTATTTATTGTATCAATAAAATAGTTTAATTGTAATGGATTGACATATAATTCTAATATAATTTTTGTTTAATTATAAATTAGTAAAAAATCAGTTTTTTTTTAATTTAAAGAAATTTATTTATTTTTATTTTATTTTTCCAAATATCGGAGTTTCATCCAGCCACAAATTGATGTTGGATATAATTGTAATTTTTAGTTTTTATACGTTGAGATATAATATTATAATTGGCATTTTTATAGAAAAAATACGATTATAAAAACTCTAGTTAATTAGAAGTTTTGATATATATATTTGAAAACTTTACATTAGTTCAAATGTTGTAACATGGGGGCAGTTGGAGAACAGTAGACTAGTCACCTTCACATTACCGTACAAGTTCCTTTAAATTTTGAAATTTTTAATGGAGAGGATGCCCTTAATTCCTCATTCCTAAAATAATGTTTAACAGACAGAAATACGTTTTGGGTGTCTTTTGTTTATTTGACAAAATAATCAATCCTGCCAAAACACGATTATTTCTATCAAAACACACCCTTTAAGTATTTTCCTAAATAAATTTTAATAGACAGAAATATCTTTTAACAGGATTGATTATTTTGTCCAGTAAACAAAACACACCCTTTAAGGCTCCATTTGAATGAGTAGATTTGAAATCTGTGGATTTCACACACAAATAATCACTCTTTCCATGTAAGTTATGTGAATTTACAAATACTTAAATTTGAGTTTATGTTCATAATGGAAGAATTCTAAATTCTTATCAAAACCAAGTCATTTGTGAAATCCCTCTTCCCCACCCTTTCATCTCTATCTTTTCTCTACTTTTTCCCTTCTCTCCCGTCTTTTTACAATTCGTGATTTGAAATATATGTTTTTTTACATGTATTTTTTTTAAATCCATTCATTTTCAAATTCATCCATCCAAATGTAGTCTAAGTATATTTTCCTAAGTTGTAAAAAAATAAGCTTACTCCCCCCCCTCCTCATACCCATAGTCGTTTCATTTACTAATTTTGGGGAAAAAATTTCTCAATAGGGGCAAAAGTTCCGAACACCATTTGCTCATCACGGTTTTGACACAAGATGATAATAGTTCTTCATATATACATGGAAGTGTTCGTATTATTTTTTTTATTAATTTTTTCAAATTTTTTTTGTGTTTGTTTGAGTCTATTTGTTAGTTTTTAAGTATATTGGTATATTTTCGTGATTTTCGTATATATATGTTCAACTTTGGTTGGTGGATGTTTGAATTTTTTTCATAGCCTTTGGTAGTCGGAGATTTGGATGATTGATTGTGATGTGTGAGGAGGTTAATGCTGTTTGGTGACATTTTTTAAGTTTTCGATAGAAAATTGAGTAAAAGAAGAAAGGGGTAAAGTTGCAAAATTAATTTTTATTTAAAAAAGGCATGGATATTTTTGGAAGGATATTTTTGGAAGGGTATGGGTGGTGAACTGAACATTTATTATAGTGAAAAAAATAGAATCATGAGTACTAAAAAACGGAGGAGAAAATATCCGTATCCAGTATTTAATTGCCAAAGGCCCCACTCCAACTCCAAACAACCGAGAGGAATTGGAAACACCAGCAATTGAAAAAGTCTCATTTTTTGCTTTCAAATGTTGCTTACTCAGCACATCTCCAACGATAATCTTGATGAAATTATTGGGGGTATTCAACTTATGTTTTAATATAATTATTTTTAATTTAATTTTTTGCGGTTGTTATATCACTGGATCTTTAATACATGAACTCAGAATTATAACGATTTATTGAATATATATATAAAAGTATGTGTTATATATTCAAATTATAAAATATAAATGGAACACAATAAATAACATAATATAATGAGTAAGTCTCTTGTACACCAGTTACACTGTGCAACTCAAGTTCATTTTTTTAAAGTTAAACAAAATACTACTGAAAAGTTACACAAATTATTACTAAACAGTTAAACCATTAAAGATACACTTTTCAGTAATAACATGTGTAACTTTTCAGAAATGAACTTGAGTTGCACAGTGTAACTGGTGCATACAAGACTAAGTCAAATATAATACTATACATATTGATTTTGATCCATTGATTGATGAAAGACTTAAAACTCAAGTCTTTCTTGCACAGATTATTGGGTAGAAAATTCTTTAGAAATAAATGGTGTTGGACTCTTGGGTGC